>JAACNH010000561.1:11464-109375 GCA_019447015.1 Hymenochirus boettgeri
CTAGCCCACCCCCCTTTTCGCCCACCACTGGCCTATCCACACCTGCTTCCTGCCTGGCTATCAACCCAGTGAGCACTGCCTACCATCCCACCACCCCCATACCCCCAACACCCCCCCTCCTTTAATTTTTTTTAAAATCTCCAATCTCCTCCACCCTCTACCATCTTCCCCCTAAAGCAGCTTGCCCCACCCATCATGAGGTCCAACCCATCCCTACTAAAGAGCCTGTGAGCCACCAAAGTCTCCCAGTTCTCAATAACCCAAACCCTTCTTCCTTCCACTCCATCTCTACCTAGCCACGCAGTAATGCCTCCAAGCTCCCCCTGTCCTCCCCGTGGCTTCGCACGTGTCTGCGGTAATATTTCGAAATCACTACCTGGACGTTCTTGCTTGTATCTTGGCCCTAAGCTCTCGGAACTCAATTTGTTATAGAGACCTCACCTCCTCCTCTAGGGTGTGACCTGGCGGTCTTGGTTCACATTGGTGCCAACGACAAAGTTAGAGGAGGAGGTGAGGTCCTTAAACATGATTTCCGAGAGCTAGGGGCCAAGATAAAAGCAAGGACCTCCAGGGTAGTGATTTCAGAAATATTACCGCAGCCACGTGCTAAGCCAGGGAGACAGCGGGAGCTTAGGAGCATTAATGCGTGGCTAAGAGAGTGGTGGAAGGAAGAAGGGTTTGGGTTTATTGAGAACTGGGCAGACTTTGCTGTCGGCTACAGGCTCTTTAGTAGGGATGGGTTGGACCTCACTGATGGTGGTGCAGCTGCTTTAGGGGAGAAGATGGCTAGAGGGTTGGAGGAGATTTTAAACTAGGTTTGGGGGGGGGGTATTAGCAGTCTCACTGGGATAGATAGCCCAGGAGGAAAGCAGGGTGTAGATAGGCCAGTGGTGGGCGGAAAGGGGGGTGGGGCTAGCATAGGGGATAGGGAGGAATGTGTATCAAAGTGTACAAATAAATTACAGGATCATAATCTAAAATGCGAGAAGCCTGGCTGACAAAATGGGTGAAGTGGAAATGATGGCATTGAATGAAAAGTATGATGTAATATGTAAAGCAGAAACATGGTTGAACAGTTCTCACGACTGGGCTGTAAATTTAGAAGGATATGCCTTGTTTAGGCAGGACAGAGGAAAAAGGAAAGGGGGAGGAGTATGTGTTTATGTTAAAAAAGAATTGAAGCCAAATTTAAAAGAAGAGATAACTGGCAATATGGATGTTAAAGTGGAGGCAATATGGGTGGAATTGGGCAACAGGAAAGGGGGTAATGTCATTGTTGGTGTCTGCTATAAGCCGCCAAATGCTAGAGGAGGTGAGTCAACTTCATATGCAGTTAGCAAGGGCTGCAAGTTTGGGGAGTGTGCTCATTATGGGGGACTTTAATTACCCTGACATTTATTGCTGGAGGGTACTCATTATGAGGGACTTTAATTGCCCTGACATTGA
Source organism: Hymenochirus boettgeri (assembly GCA_019447015.1). Lineage (NCBI taxonomy): Eukaryota > Metazoa > Chordata > Amphibia > Anura > Pipidae > Hymenochirus > Hymenochirus boettgeri. The sequence goes on from JAACNH010000561.1 coordinate 12,911, forward strand.
TTGGTGGAGTGTACTCATTATGGGGGACTTTAATTACCCTGACATTGATTGATGTAGCGTCCTCATATGGGGGACTTTAATTACCCTGACTTGATTGGTTGAGTTACTCATTTGGGGGACTTTAATTACCCTGACATTTCTTGGTGTAGTGTACTCCTTACGGGGCTTTATTACCCTGACATTGATTGGTGTAGTGTACTCATCTATGGGACTCTTACTTACCCTGACAATTGATTGCCTGTAGCGTCCATTATGGGGACTTTAATTACCCAGACATGATTGGTGTAGTGTTACTCATATGGGGGACTTTAATTACCCTGACATTGATTGGTGTAGTGTACATCATTATGGGGACTTTAATACCCTGACATTGATTGGTGTAGTGTGCTCATTATGGGGACTTTAATTACCCTGACATTGATTGATGTAGCGTACTCATTATGGGGGACGTTAATTACCCAGACATTGATTGGTGGAGTGTGCTCATTATGGGGGACTTTAATTACCCTGACATTGATTGATGTAGCGTACTCATTATGGGGACTTTAATTACCCACATTGATTGGTGTAGTGCTCATTATGGGGGACTTTAATTACCCTGACTTGGATTGAATGTAGCGTACTCATTATGGGATACTTTAATTACCCTGACATTGATTGGGTCGGAGTGTCTCATTATGGGGGACTTTAATTACCCCCTGACATTATTGTGTAAGGTACTCATTTAGGGGAATTTAATACCATGACATTGATTGGTGTAGTGTACTCATTATGGGACTTTAATCCCCTGACATTGATTGGTGTAGCTGTACTCATTATGGGGACTTTAATTACCCTGACATTGATTGGTGTAGTGTGTGCTCATTATGGGGGACTTTAATTACCCTGACATTGATTGATGTAGCGTCTCATTATGGGGGACGTTATTTACCCAAATTGATTGGGTGGAGTGTCGCTCATTATATGGGGACTTTAATTACCCTGACATTGATTGGAATGTGCTACTCATTAGGGGCACTTTAATTACCCAGACACTTGATTGGTGTGAGTGTCCTCATTATGGGGCACTTTAATTACCCTGACAATTGATTGGTGGAGTGTGCTCATTATGGGGAACTTTAATTACCTGACATTGATTGGTGGGAGTGTGCTCAGATGGGGGACTTTAATTACCTCTGACATGATTGGTGGAATGTATCATTATGGGCACTTTAATTACCCTGACATTGATTGGTGGAGTGTGTCATTATGGGGCACTTTAATACCCTGACATTGATTGGTGGAGTGTGCTCTTATGGGGGACTTTAATTAACCCACATTGATTGGTGGAGTGTGCTCATTATGGGGACTTTAATATTCCCCTGACATTGATTGTGGAGTGTGTCATTATGGGGACTTAATTACCACTGACATTGATTGGTGAGTGTGCTCATTATGGGGACTTAATAATACCCTGACATTGATTGGTGTAGTGTGCTCATTATGGGGGACTTTATTACCCTGACATTGATTGGTGGAGTGTGCTCATTATGGGGGACTTTTAATTACCCGACATTGATGTGGTTGAGTGTGCTCATTATGGGGACTTTAATTACCCGCGATTGATTGGTTGTAGTGTGCTCATTATGGGGGACTTTAATTACCCTGACATTGATTGGTGGAGTGTACTCATTATGGGGGACTTTAATTACCCTGACATTGATTGGTGTGGTGGAACTGCCATCACAGAAAAAGGCGATGAGTTCCTGAATTTGCTGCAGGATAATTTTCTCTCACAGGTGGTTGAGGTTTCTACTCGAAAAGGAGCTCTGTTGGATCTGGTAATATCTAACATTGTGGAGCGCATTATAGATATAAAGGTAACTGGAGGCTTAGGGAATAGTGACCATGAAATAGTGGCGTTTGGACTATGTAATTGAAAGGAAAAGTGCGCTGGGTTAACAAAGACTTTTAATTTCAGGAAGGCAAATTTTCCCAGGTTAAAAGCAGCTCTTCAGAATGTCAACTGGGATAATGTATTATCAGGTAAAGGTACTGAACAGAAGTGGACTGTGTTCAAGGGGATTTTAAGCCAGTTCACATCTTAATTTATACCCTTGGGAAATAAATGTAAAAATAATAAATCCGCACCCATGTGGCTGAATTCTGATGTAAAGAGACAAATGGAAAGGAAGAAAAAGGCATTTAAAACCTTTAAGGCAGAGGGAACGGAAAGGGCCTTTAGGGATTATAAAAACTGTAACAAGGAGTGTAAGAAAGCAATCAAACTAGCTAAAATTAATAACGAAGTTAGGATAGCTGAACAAAGCATCACTAACCCTAAAAAATTTTTTAAGTATATTAATAGTAAGAAGATGAGGACTGAGAATGTGGCTCCATTAATTAATTGGGATAAGTTAGTTACGGAGCAAATGTCATAAAGCAAATGTCTTGAATCCATTTTTCCCTTCTATATACACTATAGAAGATCCAAGTACAGATATAGTGTATAGTAGCAATAATGGTATAAAAGATTCAAGTGCACTTTGGTTAACCGAGGATATGGTACAGAAAGAACTTTTTTTCAAAAATATTTTTATTGAGAGCAGAGATGGGGATTTACAGAACATAAGGAGGGGAAGTTGGGGGGTACATTTGTATAAAGGCGTTCATGAAAAAGAACAGGAAGATGAGATATCATTGACACATCTTGCATTGGCTATATCCTTGGGTATTTTCAGATGCTAGTTAGTTGATAGGTTATACATATAATTGATATTAAACATTTAGTATATTATCTGAGTCTTAGAGAATATTCATGGTCCGCATCTCCATCTCTACAATTGTTATTTTATTATTTACTAAATTAACTTGTCGCAACATAGTTGCGGGTTATAACATTAACTTAACTAAATTATTGCCTAAATTAAGATTATGACAGTAATAGCAGTTGGGGGTATCTGTAGGTAATTGGGGGGTGGGGGAAAAGGGGGGAGTAGCGCGCAGGTTGACTTATATAAACATTTATGGTAAGGAGACTGGAGGGTTATGACTCAGGGTTTGTTCTGTGTACCATGTTGTTACATGGAAGCAGTCATGGATACTTTGTTTAACATGTGTTGGTAGGATATCGATGAAACTTTCCCAGAGTTTGAAAAGTTGTCTGACTTTGTTTTCTTTGTCTAGTGTTGCTTTTACCCAATCCATTCGGAATAGGAATGATAGTTTGGTTTTGAATAGCTTTATGGATGGTGGGGTGGGTGTTATCCATTGCTGGTGTATGGTTTTCCTGGCTGCCGCTGATATATTGAGGAGCAGTTTTTTTGCTCCTAATGTGATGTGGGAAGTTTGTGTAATCACGTGTCCAAATATTTCCCAGAGGGGTGTTAGGAGGATGTAGTTGATCAGGTGTTGTGTAGAGAATGTTGCCACCTGTTTCCAGAAATCTTGGATGACTGGGCAGGACCACATGCAATGGAGGAGATCTGGTTTGGGATCTTTGCATTTTGGGCACAAGGACAGTGGCAGACCCCTGATCCTTCCTAATCTGTATGGTGAGATGTAGCCTCTGTGTAGTAGTTTCAGGGTCATCTCGTGGTATGATTCTGCTGGGAGGTGTTTGATATGTAGGTTAATGATTTATTGTGTGGTATTTTCTGTCATTGTGGGTATGTCTTGTTTCCATTGGTTTGTTTTTTGGTGGGTGATTTGGGTGTTCATGTGATGTTGTAGGAGTTTGTGGTAGTTGGATAGAGAGTTCAGACTGGTGACTGTAATGTATCTAGTGGGTTGTTCCAGTCTGTCTCTCCTAGGTAAGAAATCGATTTTGAGACATAGCTGCTGGCTTGTAAGTAATGGAAAAAATTGGGTCCCACAATAGGGAATTTATTTTTTGCTTGTAGGAAAGACGGGGTGTTTGGTGTTCGTATCTACGAGTTCTCGGATTGTTTTTATCCCCTTCATTTTCCATCTATGGAATATCGTATGGGCCCTCCCCTCCTGGAAATTCGGGTGGTTAGTGAATGGTAGCCATAGTGTTAGAGCGGGCTTCGTTCCACAACTTCCAGCCTGACATTAATAAGGGGTCTGCTCTCTTCCGGCAAGTCCAGATAGCGGGTATGTAGCATTGAGGATAGGGATTGGGGGTCGCAGAGTTGTTGGTCTAGGTCAGTGTGGGTGTAGTTCGAGGAGGCTTGCAGCCAGTCCCTGACTATTCTGAGGTGGGAGACTTTGTTGTATAGTTCAATATTTGGGAAGCCGATGCCTCCTTTGTTTTTAGGGAGTGTGAGGGTATTGAAGTTAATTCGTGAGGGTTTATTGTGCCATTTGTGAAAGATGGTGTTTATATGTTTTGTGTCTTTCTGGGATCGAAATATAGGTAAGGTTTGTAGTAGGTCATTTTTATAAGGTTGGCTCGTCCTGTAAAGGATAGGGGGAATTTTTCCCATGCTGTCAGTGTGTTTGTGATTCGGGTTATGAGAGGGGGGATGTTTTTCGAGTATAGTAAGTCTGTTTGTTTGGGAATAGGGTTCCTAAGTATGTTATGGTTGTGGTGGCCCATTTAAATGGGAGGTTATTTGATCAGTTTGGGGGGCTACCAGTTCCCAGGAGGAGTGCTTCAGATTTGTTGTAATTAATTTGCAGTCTCCCAAAATGTGTTAGGTCATTCATTATAGCTGGTATGGATTGTAGGGGTTTGGATATAAGTAGGAGGATATTATCTGCGTATGCGGAGAGTTTTAGGTCTTCCTTGCCTATTTTGATACCTGTGAATTGTTTGTTGTTGGATATGGTTCTGAGTAGTGGGTCTATACTAAGGTTGAACAGTAGGGGGGAGAGTGGGCATCCTTGTCTTGTTCCTCTGCGGGTTTGGAATGTATGAGATTGTGTTATTTATCAGTAAGGAGGTGTTGGTATTTTCGTGGAGAAATGTGATCAGTCTGATGAAGTTGGGTCCAAAGTTGCGTGTAGTAAGTATTTTGTGTAGGAATTCCCAGGAGACCCTGTCGAAGGCCTTGTTGGCATCTAAACTCAACAGAATCTCCTGGGTGTGGGGTCTGGTGGAGTGGGCTGATATAGCGGCTATGGCTGTGCATATGGCTTTGGTGGTGTTTCTGCCTTTGGTGAATCCTAGTTGTGTGTCTGTAATTAGGTCGGGCATAATGTGGCTGAGTCTATTTTCTATTATTTTTGTCAGGATTTTATAATCCTGGTTAAGTAATGATATTGGTCTGTAAGATTGGACCTGCAGTGGGTCTTTGTTTGGTTTGAGTAGGAGGATGGTTTGGGAGTCATTGAAGTTCTGGGTTTCTTGAGTAAGTATGTTGTTGTATAGTTCGGTGAGGGTAGGGAGTATATGTGGGTTTAATAGTTTATAGTATTTTGCTGGGAAGCCTTCCGGTCCTGGGGCTTTGTTGTTATGTAATGTTTTAATGACTTTGGAGATTTCCTGTTGGGTTATTGAGCAGTTTAGTGATTCTCGTTGTTCTGCTGTAAGTTGGGGGAGAGCGCATGCCTCTAGGTAGGTATCCGCCTCTGTGGTTGGAGTTGTGTGTGATGTGTATAGGGATTCAAAGTATTCTAGGAAGTGCTGTTTTAGTTCAGGTTGTGTAGTTATGATCTGGTTTGTGTTGGTGTTAAGTATTTGTAGTATGGAGCAGCGAGAGCGTTGTGGTTTGGTTAGTCTTGTTAGTAGTGTGCCTGTTCGGTTGCCCCATCTGTGGTATTTGTTTCTTTTGGCATCTACTGACCATTGTGCTTGTCCTAGTAGATAGGTGTCTAGTAGTTTTTTTGTCTGTGTAGTGTCCGTTGTTTGTCTCTGTGGGGTCATTAGTGTATTGGCTGCATGCCTCCCGGAGGTTGTGGTCGAGTTGCGCGAACTTTTCCCTGTGGGCTTTTTTCTTGTGTGAGACATATGCTATTATATGTCCTCTCATCACCGCCATGGAGGTCTGCCAGAAGAGAGCCGGGTCCTCTATATGTGTTATATTGTCGTCTACATAGTTTTGCCATTGGGTGGTTATGAATGTCTTAGAATCCTTATAGAGATATGCTGGGAATCTCCAATGGTCTGATCGGGTGGTTTATCGATAATTCCATTGGGGCGTGGTCTGATATTAGAATGTTGTTTATGTAGGTGTTGGATGTGAGTGGGAATAGTTCATTACATATTAGTATATTGTCGAAGTGTGAGTGTGAGTGGTGGGAATAGAAACTATATTGTTTGGTAGTTGGGTGTTGTAATCTCCAGGGGTCGCAGAGTCCTATGTGTGAGATTATTTCCAGGAGAGGAGGGGGTGTGACAATTGGTGTTTGTCTCGGTCCCACTCTATCAATGGTGTTATCTAGGGTCGTGTTGAAGTCTCCACCTATGAGGATTTGGTGTTTTGGTTTAGTCAGCAGCCGTCTCAAAATATTGGAGTAAAATTCTGTGTTCGCCCCGTTTGGGGCGTAGATGTTTGCTATGGCGTATATTGTGTTTTGTATTTCTAAGTCCAAGATCAGGAATCTGCCCTCAGGGTCCCGCACTATACCCAGTACTGTGATCGGTAGGTCTTTGTGTATTAGTATGGCTACTCCTTTGGATTTTGATGTGTGTGAGGCTGAGATGCTGTGTGAGATCCATGGATTGTTTCCAGTGTGTCTCCTGGAGTAGGATTATATGTGCGTGTAGCCACTTTAGGTGGGTGAGGACCCTGTTGCGTGTAACTGGCGTGTTTAGTCCATCTACGTTCCAGGAGACAATTTTAACGTGGTTTAGTTTGTCATGGTTGAGTTAGTGTGTTGGTTTTGGGTTGTGTGTGATTTTGTGTGAAGTTACCTGTGTTCCCTGTCCCAGCGAGCAGGGAGACGTCAGGGCTGGTCTCTGTGGATGGGGTGTCTCCCGCACGGTTCCCCTCCCTGGAGACATGGTGGTGGCTGGAAAATAGAAAAGAGATTAGGCAAGGCACATAATAATGTGAACTGGTTAAACATAACATTAACATACATGTCATATCGAACTTTCATTGAAGTGGAGAAAACAGTTGAAATCCTACAGTTTGTCTCTGAAATCCAAACGTTTCATTATTACTGGTCGGGGTTTGTAGCTCGTTATGATGCCGTGTTATTCCCAGGGTGTTTATCAGGTCGTGGTGATGAATTGGGTCAGGTCGTGTCCTTTGTATGTTTCGGGGATGTCAATGACTCTGAGGTTGTTTCTCCTTGTACGATTTTCTAGGTCGTCTAGTTTGTCTAGTTGTTAAAGCGAGTTTTGTTGTGATCTGGAGGTGTTCTCCATAGGAGTTAGGGAGTCCTCCATGTCGCTTATTCTGGTCTCTAAGGTTGAGATCCATTGGGTGTTTTCAGTGACTTGAGATAATGCTGAGGAGATGGAGGAGTGTAGGACTTCAAGTCCCTTGTCGAGTGGTGGCATTATTAGGTTGGAGACCTCGGTGGCTATTTTGGCTGCTTGGTCTGAGGTTATTGTTTGTGAGTTAGGGGTATGAGAGGTGGGGGTTTCGTCTTCGGAGGACATGTCATTCTCTTCCATGGGTCGGAAAGTGGGTTTGTTTGAAGTTTTGGGCATGTCCTTCTACCTTTGTGGTTTGTCCTTGTTGTTGTTTGGGGCGTTGAGGGTGGTTGGTCCGGAGGAAGTTTGATGTTTTGCGTTTCTGTTACTTTTACCCATATCTACCCCTCATAGGTTTTAGTTGTAGGATAAATGAGTTTTGTTGGTGTGTAAATTTGCTATAGAGATGTTGAGGGCTCCTAGAAGTTCTTGGTTTACATCATTAAACGTTCAGTGGTCGTTGTCCATGGTTGTGGGGTGGAGAGTTAGAGTTGAGGGTTCCAAAGTTCGGTGAGAATTTGGGATTTGTGTATGTCCTTCATACAGTTTGCCCGGGTTCCTGATGTAGCCGCTTTTGAGGTAATATGAAATATTTGTTTGGATATAGATGGAGTGGTGGTTAGGGTTCAGCGGAGGTATATGCCGTGGGGTAGGTGGTTAGGGTTTGGGTATAGGTGTGGTGATAGTTGGGGTTCGGCGGGGGTATATGCCGTGGGGTAGGTGGTTAGGGTTTGGGTATAGGTGTGGTGATAGTTGGGGTTCGGCGGGGGTATTAACAGAGGGGATGGGTAGTTCGGAGTTATGTTGATGGTATGGTGGTCCGAGTTTAACAGAGGTAGTTACAGAGGGGTCGGCAGGTTGGTGGTGCCTTGGTTATATGCAGGTTGGTGGTTATATGCAGGTGGCTGTGATACCACTTCCGTGGGTGATCTCGGGCATTGTATAAAGTTCAGTCCGGTTAGCGAGCTGCTTGGTTTGGTAAGGGTCCAGTGATAGTCTCAGGGGTCGACCTGTGAGGGTCTGGGTTGGGTCCAAGTCTGGATCGCTGTATTATATTTTCTCTGTGTTTGTGGGGGGCCTCCGGCCGGGACAGTTCAGTCGCCTGTGCGAGGCTGTGGCTGGCTTTTGTCTAGGCCTGTATGGCTAGGCCTTCGAATAGCGCGTGGCAGGCAGAGTGTCTGGTCCCAAATGGTAGGCTGGGGCTGGTGTCCGGGGCCTTGTCAGGGTCTGTGGTGGTTTTAGGGCCCAAGGAAATATGGCCTCTCAGCTGTTCCAGGTTCCCCCTTTGCGTCCTCTGTTTTGTTGGTAGTTACTTTTGTGGGTCCCGGCCACTAGGCCCGAGGTCCACGTGGTCGTCGGGTGGCTCGACAAGAGAGGGGCTGCGGTTGGGTCTTCCCTGGGGTCATGGTATCGTGACTAACATGTAAGGCTATAGGATAACGTGCAACGCTATAAGCTAACATGTAATGCTATAGGATTAAGTTGCAACACTACTAGGCTAAACATGTACGCTTTATAGGAGTATCGTGCAAACGTATAGGCTAACAGTAACGCTAGGCAACATGCAACGCTATTGGCTACATAGCAACGCTTATAGGCTTAACATGTAGCTATAGGTAACGTGCATTACTATAGTGCAACTAACGTCTATAGGGTCCGGTGTAACGCTATAGTGGTAACATGCAACGCTATAGGTACATGTAACGTTATAGGGTAATGTGGCCACACTTTAGGGCTAACGTGCAACGCTATAGATAACCGTGGCAAATACTATAGGCACATGTTACGCTATAGCGGTACCTTGTTAAAACTATAGGCCTAACATGTATGTAACGTATAGGGTAATGTGCAACACCTTTAGGCTAAGTGCACGCTATAGGCTAAAAACATGTAATGCCTATAGGATAACGTGCAAGAGAGGGGCTCTCGCGGTTTGGGTCTTCCCTGGGGTCATGGTATCGTGACTAACATGTAAGGCTATAGGATAACGTGCAACGCTATAAGCTAACATGTAATGCTATAGGATAACGTGCAACGCTATAGGCTAACATGTAACGCTATAGAGTATCGTGCAACGCTATAGGCTAACATATAACGCTAGGCTAACATGTAACGCTATAGGATAACGTGCAACGCTATAGGCTAACATGTAACGCTATAGGATAACCTGCAATACTATAGGCTAACATGTAACGCTATAGGGTACCGTGTAACGCTATAGGGTAACGTGCAACGCTATAGGCTAACATGTAACGTTATAGGGTAATGTGCAACACTTTAGGCTAACGTGCAACGCTATAGGCTAACATGTAACGCTATAGGGTAACGTGCAACGCTATAGGCTAACATGTAACGCTATAGGATAACGTGCAATACTATAGGCTAACATGTAACGCTATAGGCTAACATGTAACGCTATAGGGTAACGTGCAATACTATAGGCTAACATGTAACGCTATAGGCTAACATGTAACGCTATAGGGTAACGTGCAATACTATAGGCTAACATGTAACGCTATAGGCTAACGTGCAACGCTATAGGCTAACATGTAACGCTATAGGGTAACGTGCAACGCTATAGGCTAACATGTAACACTATAGGATAACGTGCAACACTTTAGGCTAACGTGCAACGCTATAGGCTAACATGTAACGCTATAGGGTAACGTGCAACGCTATAGGCTAACATGTAACGCTATAGGATAACGTGCAATACTATAGGCTAACATGTAACGCTATAGGCTAACATGTAACGCTATAGGGTAACGTGCAATACTATAGGCTAACATGTAACGCTATAGGCTAACGCTATCCCTAACCCTCCCCGCTCTTGCCTAACCACCTACCCCCCCCCCCCTAGGTACTCCGTTGCTTTCTGAACCCACCAACTTCGCTCTATAGGCTAACTTGTAACACGTTCTGATCGTTGCGCAACCTTGCCGCTAACTATGTAACGCTAGAGGAAACGTGCAACGCTATAGGATAAATTGCCTAACGCTCATAGGATAACGTTGCAATACTATAGGCTAACATGTAACCGCTAAGGGTAACGTGTACGCTATTAGGGTAACGTGCAACGCTAAGGCTAACATGTAAAGCTTATAGGGTAATGTGTGCAACACTTTAGGCTAAACGTGCCAACGCTGTAGGATAACGTGCAATACTATAGGCTAACATGTAACGTATAGGGGTACCGTGTAACGAATTTAGGGTAAAACGTGCAACGCTATAGGCTAACATTGTAACGTTATAGGGTTAATGTTGCAACACTTTAGGCTAACGGCAACGCTATAGGCTAACATGTAATGCTATAGGAAACGTGCAGAGAGGGGGGGAGGCTGCGGTGGGTCTTCCTGGGGTCATGGTATCGTGACTAAACATGTAGGCTATAGGATAACGGTGCAACGCTATAAGCTAACATGTAATGCATAGGATTAACGTGCAACACTATAGGCTAAACATGTACGCTTATAGAGTATCGTGCAACGCTATAGGCTAACATGTAACGCTAGGCTAACATGCAACGCTATTGGCTAACATGCAACGCTATAGGCTTAACATGTAAGCTATTAGGATAACGTGCAATACTATAGGCTCAACGTAACGCTATAGGGTACCGTGTAACGCTATAGGGTAAACATGCAACGCTATAGGCTAAACATGTAACGTTATAGGGTAATGTGCAACACTTTAGGCTAACGTGGCAACGCTTATAGGATAACGTGCAATATATAGGCTACCATGTTAACGCTATAGGGTACCGTTGTAACACTATAGGCTAACATATGTAACGTTATAGGGTAATGTGCAACACTTTAGGCTAATGTGCACGCTATAGGCTAAAAATGTAATGCCTATAGGATAACGTGCAAGAGAGGGGCTCTTGCGGTTGGGTCTTCCCTGGGGTAATGGTATCGTGACTAACATGTAAGGCATAGGATAACGTGCAACGCTATAAGCTAACATGTAATGCTATAGGATAACGGCAACGCTATAGGCTAAACATGATAACGCTATAGAGTATCGTGCCACGCTATAGGCTAACATATAACGTAGGCTAACATGTACGCTATAGGATAACGTGCAACGCTATAGGCTAACATGTAACGCTATAGGATAACCTGCAATACTATAGGCTAACATGTAACGCTATAGGGTACGTGTAACGCTATAGGGTAACGTGCAACGCTATAGGCTAACATGTAACGTTATAGGGTAATGTGCAACATTTAGGCTAACGGCTGAACGCTATAGGTACATGTAACGCTATAGGGTAACGGCAACGCTATAGGCTAACAGTAACGCTTAGGAAACGTGCAATACTATAGGCTAACATGTCGCTATAGGCTAACATGTAAGCTATAGGGTAACGTGCAATACTATAGGCTAACATGTAATGCTTAGGTAACATGTAACGCTATAGGGGAACGTGCAATACTATAGGCTAAACATGTAACGCTATAGGCTAACGTGCAACGCTATAGGCTAACATGTAACGCTATAGGGTAAACGTGCAACGCTATAGGCTAACATGTAACGCTATAGGATAAAGGCTGCTGCAATAAACTATAGGCTAACATGTAACGCTATAGGCTAACATGTAACGCTATAGGTAACGTGCAATACTATAAGGCTAACATGTAACGCTATAGGCTAACATGTAACGCTATAGGGTAACGTGCAATACTATAGGCAACATGTACGCTATAGGGGACCGTGTCAACGCTATAGGCTAACATGTAACGCTATAGGGTAACGTGCAACGCTATAGGCTAACATGTAACACTATAGGAGAACGTGCAACACTTTAGGCTAACGTGCAAACGCTATAGGCTAACATGTAACGCTTTATAGGGTATACGTGCAACGCTTATAGGTACATGTAACGCTATAAGGAGAACGTTGCAATGACTATAGGCTAAAAAGGTACGCTATAGGTAACGTGCAATACTATAGGCTAACATGTAACGCTATAGGCTAACATGTAACGCTATAGGGTAACGTGCAATACTATAGGCTAACATGTAATGCTATAGGCTAACGTGCAACACTATAGGCTAACATGTAACGCTATAGGATAATGTGCAATACTATAGGCTAACATGTAACGCTATTGGGTAACTTTCAACGCTATAGGCTGACATGTAACGCTATAGGATAACGTGCAATACTCTAGGCTAACATGTAACGCTATAGGGTAACGTGCAACGCTATAGGCTAACATGCAATACTAATGGCTAACATGTAACGCTATAGGGTACCGTGCAACGCTATAGGCTAACATGTCATGCTATAGGATAACGTGCAACGCTATAGGTTAATGTGCAACGCTATAGGTTAACATGTAACACTATAGGCTAACGTGTAACGCTATAGGGTAACGTGTAATGCTATAGGGTAACGTGCAACGCTATAGGGTAACGTGCAAAGCTATAGGCTAACATGTAACGCTATAGGGTAACGTGTAACGCTATAGGCTAACATGTAACGCTACAGGGTAACGTGCAACCCTATAGGCTAACATGTAACGCTATAGGCTAACGTAATGCTATAGGCTAAGGTGCAACGCTATAGGGTAAGGTGCAACGCTATAGGGTAAGGTGCAACGCTATAGGGTAAGGTGCAATGCTATAGGCTAAGGTGCAACGCTATAGGCTAAGGTGCAACGCTATAGGCTAAGGTGCAACGCTATAGGCTAAGGTGCAAAGCTATAGGGTAAGGTGCAATGCTATAGGGTAAGGTGCAATGCTATAGGCTAACATGTAACGCTACAGGGTAACGTGCAACACTATAGGCTAACGTACAACCCTATAGGCTAACATGTAATGCTATAGGGTAAGGTGCAACGCTATAGACCAAGGTGCAACGCTATAGGCTAAGGTGTAACACTAATATCCCTAAAACTGTCATTGGACTATTACAGCCCCAAGGGAGATGGCCTCAGAGTAAAATGATGGTGTCACCACACTGGTTCTTTAGCAGGTGTGGGGTATTTAATGATGGGGGATTACCTAGAATTCCTTGCATGTTAAATCTAGGGACCTTTCCCACAATGTTGGGTACAATCCTACTGTCTGCCCCATAGACAGGTATAGGAAGGACCAGTTCTCTGTGGCAGCCCCATTGCCTTTTGTAGAGGCAGGACCAGTGATTTCCTTGTTTGTTGCTCATGTCAGGTTGGAGTTGCGGGTTTGGACACTGACACTATTGATGGGGACATGTCTGCTATATTGTGCCCGCGCCAGCATGCCAATCTGTGCCGTGTCTATGAGCGAACACTTTGGCTGGAATAAGCAACAGTCTGGAATCGTCCTCAGCAGCTTCTTCTGGGGATACTGCGTGACACAGGTTATTGGAGGGCACGTCAGCGACAAGTGAGTAAGGGGGCGCTCCCTATTATATATGCCTTTAATTCTAGCAGTGAGGTCATTATATATGCCTTTAATTCTAGCAGTGAGGTTATTATATATGCCTTTAATTCTAGCAGTGAGGTTATTATATATCCCCTTAATTCTAGCAGTGAGGTCATTATATATGCCTTTAATTCTAGCAGTGAGGTCATTATATATGCCTTTAATTCTAGCAGTGAGGTTATTATATATCCCCTTAATTCTAGCAGTGAGGTTTATCCCTTTAATTCTAGCAGTGAGGTTATTATATATGCCTTTAATTCTAGCAGTGAGGTTATTATATATCCCTTTAATTCTAGCAGTGAGGTTATTATATATCCCCTTAATTCTAGCAGTGAGGTTATTATATATCCCCTTAATTCTAGCAGTGAGGTTATTATATATCCAGTGTTCTCCCTAGGGCCTTTTAGCCGGGCGGCCCACCCGGCTACTTTTTCATGCCACCCGGCTGGAAAAAAATTCTTAAGAGAACACTTGTGATTTAAAAGAATTTAGAAGTAGGTTTAATAGGTGCCAATAGGTCAGTAAAAACTCCCGCCAAAACTGCTCAGTCCAGACCCCTTTTTTACACCTGCAAGAATATTTTAGCACGTTAACTAGCTTTTCCAAGATCTCCAAGGCCACAAAAGGGTGTCACATGTGCTTGTGCTGCTATGTTACATGGGTTACCTGTAGATGTTGACGAACTACAACACCCTGCATTCTACAACCATGGAATGCTGGGAGTTGTAGTTTTCAAACATCTAGTGGGACAAAAGTTAGACATCCCTGACCTATATAATTAGCATGATGCAGTGCACATTTTCCCTGACCACCAAATTTCCCCGTCCTACCCCACCCGGCTACTTTATCATGCCACCGGCTACTTTTTCATGCCACCCGGCAGGAAAAAAATTCTGGGGAGAACACTGTATATCCCTTTAATTCTAGCAGTGAGGTTATTATATATCCCCTTAATTCTAGCAGTGAGGTTATTATATATCCCTTTAATTCTAGCAGTGAGGTTATTATATATCCCTTTAAATCCCTTTAATTCTACAGTGAGGTTTTTATATATGCCTTTTAATTCTAGCAGTGGGTTTTATCCTATCCCTTTAATTCTAGCATTGAGGTTATTATTACCCCTTTAATTCTACAGTGAGGTTATATATATCCCCTTAATTTCTATCAGTGAGGTTATTATATATCCCCTTATTCAGCAGTGAGGTTATTTATATATCCCCTTAATTCTAGCAGTGAGGTTATTATATATCCTTATTCTAAGCAGTGAGGTTATTATATTCCCCTTAATTCTACGTCAGTGAGGTTATTATATATCCCCTTAATTCTACAGTGAGGTTATTATATATCCCCTTAATTCTAGCAGTGAGGTTATTATATATCCCCTTAATTCTAGCAGTGGGTTATTATATACCCTTATCTAGCATTGGAGTTATTATATCGCTTATTCTACGTGAGGTTATTATATATCCCCTAATTCTAGCAGTGAGGTTATTATATATCCCTAATTCTAGCAGTGAGGTTATTATATATCCCTTAATTCTAGCAGTGAGGTTATTATATATCCCTTTAATTCTAGCAGTGAGGTTTTTATATATCCCTTATTCTAGCAGTTGAGGTTATTATATATGCTTAATTCTAGCAGTGAGGTTATTCTATATCCTTTTAATTCTAGCAGTGAGGTTATTTATATATCCCTTTTCTAGCAGTGAGGTTATTATATACCCTTATTCTAGCAGTGAGGTTATTCTATATCCATTTAATTCTAGCAGTGAGGTATTTATATCCCTTTATTCTAGCAGTGAGGTTATTCATATCCCTTTAATTCTAGCAGTGAGGTTATTCTATATCCCTTTAATTCTAGCATGAGGTTATTCTATACCCTTTAATTCTAGCAGTGAGTTTATTCTATATCCCTTTATTCTAGCAGTGAGGTTATTCTATATCCCTTTAATTCTAGCAGTGGAGGTTATTATATATCCCTTTAATTCTAGCAGTGAGGTTATTCTATATCCCTTTAATCTAGCATGTAGGTTATTATAATCCCCTTTAATTCTAGCAGTGAGGTTATTATTATCCCCTTAATTCCAGCAGTGGGATTTATAATCCCTTTAATTCTAGCATGTGAGGTTATTATATATCCCCTGATTCTAGCAGTGGGTTATATATCCCTTTAATTCTAGCATGAGGTTATTATATATCCCCTTAATTCTAGCAGTGAGGTTATTATATATCCCTTTAATTCTAGCAGTGAGGTTATATATTCCCCTTAATTCTAGCAGTGAGGTTTTATTATCCCCTTAATTCTAGCAGTGGGTTTATATATATCCCCTTATTCTAGCAGTGGGGTTATTATATATCGCCTAATTCTAGCAGTGAGGTTTATTATTATCCCCTTAATTCTAGCAGTGAGGTATTATTATCCCCTTAATTCTAGCGTGATTTATATATCCCTTATTCTAGCAGTGAGGTTATTATATATCCCCTATCTAGCATGGGGTTATATATATCCCTTTAATTCTAGCAGTGAGGTTATTATATATCCCTTTAATTCTAGCAGTGAGGTATTATATATCCCCTTAATTCTAGCAGTGGGGTTATTATATATCCCTTTAATTCTAGCAGTGAGGTTATTATATATCCCCTTAATTCTAGCAGTGGGGTTATTATATATCCCCTTAATTCTAGCAGTGAGGCCTTTTTCTCTTGAACTAATTTCTTATATTTTTTCCAGGGTGGGAGGAGAAAAGGTTATTTTCCTTTCGGCACTGACCTGGGGTCTTATCACAGCTATTACACCCCTTGTAGCTCATGTCTCCACTTTCCCTTTAATCCTGGTCAGCTTCCTCCGCTTCCTCATGGGACTTCTACAGGGTAAGTTCAGGATCACATTAATGTGCTTTCTTTCAGACAATTTATTAGGATTGATTATTACGATATCTGTTTTTATTATACTGATTATATACGATATCTGTTTTATTATTGGATTCTGGATTATGACGATATCCTGATTTTTATTATTGGATACTGATTATACGATATCTGTTTTATTATTGGATACTGATTATATACGATATCTGTTTTATTATTGGATACTGATTATATACGATATCTGTTTTATTATTGGATACGGATTATATATGATATCTGTTTTATTATTGGATACTGATTATATACGATATCTGTTTTATTATTGGATACTGATTATATACATATCTGTTTTATTATTGGATACTGATTATATCGATATCTGTTTTATATTTGGATACTGATTATATACGATATCTGTTTTATTATTGGATACTGATTAATACGATATCTTTTTATTATTGGATACTGATTATATACGATTCTGTTTTATTTATTGGATACTGATTAATACGATCTGTTTTATTATTGGATTATGATTATATAACGATATCTGTTTTATTATGGGATACGATTATATACGATATCTGTTTATTTATGGATACTGATTATATACGATATCTGTTTTATTAGGTACTGATTATATACTATATCTTTTTATATGACTGTTATAACGATATCTGTTTTTATACTGGATACTGATTATATACGATATCTGTTTATTATTGGATACTGATTATATACAATATCTGTTTTATTACTGGATACTGATTATATACGATATCTGTTTTATTACTGGATACTGATTATATACGATATCTGTTTTATTATTGGTACTGATTATATACGATATCTGTTTTATTACTGGGTTTATGTAATAAGAGATGCGCAGCCAATCTTTTAACTGGTCTAATGCAGTTAACACCTTATTGGCTGCTTCATATCAGTATCCAGTGCAGACTTTTTTTGCTCCTTTTATTAAAGGAATTGTTCATTGTATACATGGAACGAGCACTTACTCTGATGTGTTTGTGTTGCTGCATGACTTCAATCCAGTACTTGTTTTGTGAAGCTCAGTCAAATAGTGTAAATTGAACATTAGTTTGTTGGCTTGGGGCCTGTGGTGCTTCGCTCTTCCTGCCAAAAGAAACATAGAATTATCTATAATTTGCTGCATTTCTCTATGGCCACACAATGCACAATGGGAATTTCTATGTAGCCTGTATTATCCTTCTAGGATTCACTTCCCGTCATGGCCAGTCTGTTTTCCCAGCGCGTGCGAGAGACCGAAAGTCATTCACCTCGTGCAGTTGGCAGTGGATCCCATTGGGGTAGGGTAAGTTGGTGGAAACTAGCAAGAAAAAGATATGGGAGGGACCAGGGATGTAGGGGAAGGTTATGGAGGAGACTAGGGATGTAGGGGAGGTATGGAGGGAACTAGGATGTAGGGGAGTATGGGAGGGAGATAGGATGTAGGGGAAGGTATGGGAGGGAGCCTAGGGATGTAGGGGAAGGTATAGTAGGAGACTAGGTTTAGGGGAGGTATGGGAGGAACTAGGGATGTAAGGGATGGATGGGAGGGACTATGGATGTAGGGAAGGTAGGGAGGAGACTAAGGGTGTAGGGGAAGGTATGGGAGGGGAGATAGGATGTGGGAGGTTATGGAGGAGACTAGGGATGTAGGGGAAGGTATGGGAGGGAGACTAGGGATGTAGGGGAGGGTATGGGAGGGAGACTAGGGTGTAGGGGAGGGTATGGGAGGGAGACTAGGGATTTAGGGGAAGGTATGGGAGGGAGACTAGGATGTAGGGAAGGTATGAGGGAGACTTAGGGATGTAAGGGAAGGTATGAGAGGGAGACTAGGGATGTAGGGGAGGTATGGGAGGGAGACTAGGGATGTAGGGGAAGGTATGGAGGGAGACTAGGGATGTAGGGGAGGTGTATGGGAGGGAGGACGAGGGATGTAGGGGAGTGGTATGGAGGGAGACAGGGATGTAGGGGAGGGTATGGGAGGGAGACTAGGGATGTAGGGAAGGTATGGGAGGGAGACTAGGGATGTAGGGAGGTATGGGAGGAGACTAGGGATGTAGGGGAAGGTATGGGAGGGAGACTAGGGATGTAGGGGAAGGTATGGGAGGGAGACTAGGGATGTAGGGGAGGGTAGTGGGAGGGAAGCTAGGGATGTAGGGGAGGGTATGGAGGGAGACTAGGGATGTAGGGAAGGTATGGGAGGAGACTAGGATGTAGGGAGGTATGGAGGAGACTAGATGTAGGGAAGGTATGAGAGGGAGACTAGGATTAGGGGAAGGTATGGGAGGGAGACTAGGGATGTAGGGGAAGGTATGGGAGGGAGACTAGGGATGTAGGAGGTGATGGGAGGGAGACTAGGGATGTAGGAGGTATGGGAGGGAACTAGTAGTAGGGGAAGGTATGGGAGGGAGACAGGATGTAGGGAAGGTATGGGAGGGAGACTAGGGATGTAGGGGAGGTAATGGAGGGAGACTAGGGATGTAGGGAGAAGGTATGGGAGGGAGACAGGGATGTTAGGGAAAGGTATGGAGGGAGACCAGGGATGGTGGGGAAGTTATGGGAGGGAGACTAGGGGTATTGGGTAGGAGAGGGTATGGGAGGGAGACTAGGGAGTAAGGAAGGTATGGGGAGGGAACTAGGGATGTAGGGGAGGGTATGGGGGGACTAGGGTGTAGGGGAGGTATGGGAGGAGACTAGGGATGTAGGTGAAGGTATGGGAGGGAGACTAGGGATGAGGGGAGGGTATGGAGGAGAACTATGGATGAGGGAAGGTTGGGAGGGAGACTAGGGATGTAGGGGAGGGTTGGGTGGGAGACTAGGATGTAGGGGAGGGTAGGGAGGGAGAACTAGGGATGTAGGGAAGGTATGTTAGTGAGGTACTAGGGATTTAGGGAAGTTGGGAGGGAGACTAGGGATGTAGGGAAGTATGGGGGGAGACTAAGGGATGTAGTGGGAGGTGTAATGGGAGGGGACTATGGATGTAGGGGAAGGTATTGGAGGGAGACTAGGATGTAGGGGCTGGTATGGGAGGGAAGACTAGGGATGTAGGAAGTATGGAGGAGACTAGGTGATGTAGGGGAAGGTATGGGTTAGGGAGGACTAGGGATGTAGGGAAGGTATGGGAGGGAACTAGGGATTTAGGGAATATGGGAGGGAGACTAGGGATGTAATGCAGGTATGGAGGGAGACTAGGGATGTAGGGAAGTATGGAGGAGGAGACTAGGGATGTAAGGAAGGTATGGGAGGGAGCTAGGGATGTAGGGGAAAGTTGGGAGGGAGACCTAGGATGTAGAGGGAAGTATGGGTGGAGACTAGGGATGTAGGGAGGTATGGGAGGGAGACAGGTATTTAGGGGAATTTTGGGAGGGGAGACTAGGGATGTGTGGAATATGGAGGAGATAGGATTAGGGAGGGTATGGGAGGGAGACTAGGGATTGGGTATTGGAAGGTATGACGGGAGAAATAGGGATGTAGGGGAAGTGTATGGGAGTGGAGACTAGGGATGTAAGGGAGGTATGTAGAGGGGAGACTAGGGATGTAGGGGAAGGTATGATGGGAGGTAGACTAGGGATGTAGGGGAAGGGTATTGGGAGACTAGGATGTAGGGGGTAGGGATATGGGAGGGAGACTAGGATGTAGGGGAGTGTATGGGAGGGAGACTAGGGATGTAGGGGAAGGTATGGGAGGGGAGACACAGGGATGTAGGGAGGTATGGGAGGGAGACTGTTATGTAGGGAGGGGTATGGGAAGGGAGACTATGGATGTATGGGATGTAGGAGAGACAGGTGTGGGAGAGTAGGGAGTAGACAGGGGTGTAGGGAAGGTATGGAGAGACTGGGATGTAGGGGAAGTATGGGAGGGAGACTATGGTGTAGGGAGGTATGGGAGGGAGACTAGGGATGTAGGGGAAGGATAGGGAGGGAGACTAGAGTTGTAGGGAAGGTAGGGAGGATCTAGGATGTAGGGAGGGTATGGAGGGAGACTAGGGATGTAAGGGAAGGTATGGAGGGAGATAGGGAGTAGGGAGTATGGAGGGGGAACTAGGGATGTAGGGGAGGTATGGGAGGAGACGGGATGTATGGAGGGTATGGGAGGTACTGGTGATGTAGGGAGTTGGAGAGACTGGGATGGTAAGGAAGGTATGGGAGGGAGACTATGGAATGTATGGGAGGGTATGGGAGGGAGAGTTGTGCTCCCAGTATAGTGGCCCTTATCAGGGTCCCTCTTTCTTTTCAGGACACTTGTCATGGAGGAGTCTGGCTTCTTGCTGCTGGAACTGTCAGGCTGGAGAGTGTTTTCTGCTTTGCTGGATTCTGACCTTACTCTGGGGTTACTGTCTGAGCACCTACCTGCTGAAGGAGAAAGGTAACTTACCTACCTAATGTGTCTCATTGCAATGTAGGGGAAGGCACCACATGGAGCCTTTATTCGCTAATTACTGGCCCTTCACCTCTGTTTTAACATTAAACTGGTCACAACATGAGCAACGACATAGTGTTTGGTGCGACCTACTGGAGTTGCACCCCAGTGTAGAGGAGGGTCTGTCCCCCATAACATGTCTTGGCTTTTGTGTTAGAGAGAATTATGACCCTTGAGATCTGGGGAAATGTTTCACAGTCTCAGCCAGACAAAACGGACAGTCGAGAAACTAGTTTCAACAAAGCCTCCTTATGGTAAGTACTGAATTATGGGCACTTACTGGCTGGAGGTCGCCAACTGGTAAGGACTGGAGTATTGATTATAGCGATTCCATTGTCTAATGACAATTTTCTTTTACCTTTAAATTTAAGATTTAATAGAGGGGGCCTGTTGCTATGAATCTGCTGTAACCAATCAGATGGTATCAGATGTTTTCGAACTTTATTACAGTAGGTCAGTAAAAGTGATCTGATTGGTTACTGCAAATTAACACACTAATAATAATAATAACAACTAATAAATAATCAGTGCTCTCAATGCTTTTACATATGAAACAATATGGCGCTCCCCCACTATGTATGAATAAAATAATAGCAGAGAGGAAGTTCTGTACATTACATAAGCTATACACTCACTACTGTACTGTCTAAAGGAAACAATATGGCAGCTCCCACCCAATGTAATAAATATACAGAGAAGGAATGTTTCTGTACATACATAAGCTATCCCCTCATACTGTCTCGTCTAAGGGAAACAATAAGGCATGCTCCACACCCATATGTATAAATATAATATCAGAGAAGGAATGTTCTGTAATACAATAAGCGATACACTCATACTGTACTGTCTAAGGGATACAATATGCAGCTCCTACCCTATGTATAAATATAAATATACAAGAAGGAATGTCTGTACAACACAATAAGCTATACACTCATACTGTACTGTCAAGGGATACAATATGGAGCTCCTACCCATATGTAATAAATATAAATATACAGAGAAGAATGTTCTGTACATACAATAAGCTATACACTCATATCTGTTGTCTAAGGGATACAATATGGCAGCTCCTACCCATATGATATAAATATAATATACAGAAAAATGGATGTTCTGTACACACAATAAGCTATACCCTCATACTGTACTGTCTAAGGGAAACATATGGGCAACTCCCACCCATATGTTATAAATATACATATACAAGGAAGGATGTTCTGTACATACAATAAGCTATACCTCACATACTGTACTGTCTAGGGAAACAATATGGCAGCTCCCACCCATATGTATGAATATAAATACAGATAAGGAATGTTCAGTAACCTACAATATCTATAACATTCATACTGTTCTATCTAAGGGAAAACATATGCAGCTCCCACCCATATGTAATAAATATACAAGAAGGAAATGTTCTGTACATACAATAAGCTATACCCTCATACTGTACTGTCTAAGAAACAATATGGCAGCTCCCAACCCATATTGTATTAATATAAATATAAGAGAAGGAATGTTCAGTAAATACAATAAGCTATACATTCACTGTACTATCTAAGGAAACCAATATGGGCACCCCACCCATATGTAAAATAACAGAAGAATGTTCTGTACATACATAAGCTAACCCTCATATTGTACTGTCTAAGGGAAAACATATGGCAGCTCCCACCCCTATGTATAATATAAATAACAAGAAGGAATGTTCCGTAACACACAATAAGCTATACCCTCATACTGTACTGTCTAAGGGAAACAATATGGCACTCCCACCCATACTGTATAAATATACAGAGCAAGGAATGTTCTGTTACAACAATAAGCTATACCCCATACTGTACTGTCTAAGGGAAACAATATGGCAGCTCCCACCCCTAGTTATAATATACATATACAGAGAGGAATGTTCTGTAAACACAATAAAGCTAACCCTCTCACTGTATGTCTAAGGGAACCCACTATGGCAGCTCCCACCCATATGTATAAATATAAATATACGGAGAAGGAATGTTTCGTACACACAATAAGCTATACCCTCATACTGTACTGTCTAAGGGAAACACTATGGCAGCTCCCCCCATATGTATAATATACAGTAGAGAGGAATGTTCTGTACAGTACAAACTAACCTCATACTGTAACTGTCTAAGGAAACACTATGGCAGCTCCCCCCCTATGTATAAATATAAAAATACAGAGAAGGAATTGTTCTGTACATACAATAAGCTTACCCTCATACCGTACTGTCAAGGGGAAGCCAATATGGCAGCTCCCACCAATAGGTATAAATATACAGAAGGAATGGTTCTGTCACAATAAGCTATACCCTCATACTGTAACTGTCTAAGGGAAACAATATGGCAGCTCCCACCCATATGTATAAATGCTATGTGCCCAGTAAGACTGACGTTTGTCTATTTGATATTTCAGGGCTGTTATTATTGCCCAGCTTTGTGCTGCTAGTTCTTCTTTCACCATTTTCTCTTGGATGCCAACATTCTTTAAGGAGAGATTTCCACAATCCAAGGTGAGAGTTTACGGGCCACACAGGGAGTATGCAGTGTGTATCGGTCAGGGGGGTTAATACTATGCAGTGTGTATGCAGTGTGTGTTGGTTAGGGAGGGTTAATACTATGCAATGTGTATTGGTTAAGGGAGGGTTAATACTATGCAGTGTGTATCTTTTAGGGGAGGGTTAATACTATGCAGTGTGTGCTGGTTAAGGGAGGGTTAATACTATGCAGTGTGTATTGGTTAGGGGAGGGTTAATATTATGCAGTTTGTATCAGTTAGGGATGGTTAATATTATGCAATTGTGTTTTGGTTAGGGAGGGTTAATACTATGCAGTGTGTATTGGTTTAGGGAGGGTTAATACTATGCAGTGTGTATTGGTTAGCTGAGGGTTAATACTATGCAGTGTGTATAAGTTAGGGGGGGGGGGTTAATACTATGCAGTGTGTATTGGTTAGGGGAGGGTTAATACTATTCAGTGTGTATCAGTTAGGGGAGGGTTAATACTATGCAGTGTGTATCAGAGGAGGGTTAATACTATGCCCACTACACACTTCGTAGTCTTCCCCTAACCCCTCCCCCTAACACGATACACACTCTGCAAGTATTAACCCCACCCAAACCCCCCCCAACCAATACACACTGCATAGTATTAACCCTCATTTAACCAATACAACACGCATAGGATTAACCCGCCCTAACCAATACCACACTCACAGTATTGACCCCCCCCTAACGGATACCCAACACTGCATATTATTAACCCTTCCCCTACCATACACACTGCATATTTATTACCCTCCCTAACCGATCCACACTGCATAGGTATTAACCCTCCCTAACCAAAACACACTGCATAATATTAACCCTCCCTAACTGATACACACTGCATAGTATTGACCCTCCCCTAACCGATACACACTGCATAGTATTAACCCTCCCTAACCGATACACACTGCATGGTATTAACCCTCTCCTAACTGATACACACTGCATAATATTAACCCTCCCCTAACCTGATACACACTGCATAGTATTAACCCTACCTTAAAAACCAGTACACACTGCATAGTATTAACCCTCCCCTAACAGATACACACTGCATAGTAATAAAACCCTCCCTTAACCAATACACACTGCAATAGTATTAAATCCTCACTCCCTAACCAATACACCTGCATAGTAATACCCTCCCTAACCAATACCCAACTGCATAGTCTTAAACCCTCCCTACCAATCACCTGCATGTAGTAACCCTCTCCTAACCAATACACACTGCATAGTATTAACCCTCCCTAACCGATACACACTGCATAGTATTAACCCTCCTCTAACTGATACACACTGCATAGTATTAACTCCCTGTGTGGCCCGTAAACTCTCACCTTGGATTGTGGAAATCTCTCCTTAAAGAATGTTGGCATCCAAGAGAATGGTGAAAGAAGAACTGCTCCCAAGTGGGCATAATACAGCCCTGAAATATCAATAGACAAACGTCAGTTTACTGGGCCCATAGCATTTATACATAATGGGTGGAGCTGCCATAGTCTGTTTTCCCTTAGACAGTACAGTCTGAGGGTATGCTTTTGTATGTACAGAACATTCCTTCTCTGTATTTAGCATATTGTGGGAGCTGCGCCATATTGTTTTTTCCCTTAGACCTTACGGTAAGGAGGGTAAAGCTTATTGTCTGTCACAGATTCCTTTCTTCTCTCTGTATCGTTTTATATTTAATACATTGGGTGGGAGCGGCCATATGTTTCCCTTTAGACGTAACAGTATGAGTGTAATCTTTATTGTATTACAGAAACATTCCTTCTCTGTATATTTATACATATGGGTGGGGAGCTGGCCATATGTTCCCTTAGAACAGTACAGTATGAGGGGTATAGCTTATTGTGTGTACAAACTTCCTTCTCCGTAATTTATAGTTATCATATGGGTGGGAGCTGCCATAGTGTTTTTCCCTTAGACATACAGTATGATGGTATAGCTTATTGTGTGTAAAACATTCCTTCGCTGTATATGTATATTTTATACATATGGTGGGAGCTGCCATATTGTTTTCCCTTAGACAGTACGTATAGGTATATCTTATTGTATGTACAGAACCATTCCTTCTCTGGTAAAATATACATATGGGTGGGAGTCTGCCATATTGTTTTCCCTTAGACAGTACAGTATGAGGGTATAGCTTTCTTGTTTGTACGGAACCTTCCGTCTCTGTATATTTATATATTTATACATATGGGGTGGGAGCTGCCATCTTGTTTCCCTTAGAACAGTACAATCTGAAGGGTATATGCTAATGTATACAGAACATTCCTTCTTGTATATTTTATACAATATGGGTGGTAGTGCCCATAGTGTGTCCCTTAGATAGTACGTATGAATGTATAGCTATTGTTGTACTGAAACAGTCCTTCTCGCTGTATATTTATTTCATACATATGGGGGGAGCTGCCATAAATTGTTTCCTTAGACGTACCGTATTAGGGTATAGCTTATTGTTGTACAGAACATTCCGTCTCTGTATCTTTATATCATATGGGTGGGAGCTGCCATATTGTTTTCTCCCTTAGATAGTACAGTATGAAAATGTATGCTTATGTTGTTATGTAACTGAACATTCCTTCCGCTGTATATTTATTCCTACATATGGTGGGGAGCTGCCATAAAATGTTTTTTTTTTTCCCTTAGAAAAGTACAGTATGAGGGTAATAGCTTATTTTGTATGTACAGAACCTTCCTTCTCTGGTCATATTTATATTTTACATATGGGTGGGAGTTGCCATTTGTTTTTCCTCTTAGACAGTACATCTAGAGGGTATAGCTGCTTATTGTGTGTACAGAACATTCCTTCTCTGTATAGTTATAATTATACATATGGGTAGGAGCTGCCATAATTGTATCCCTTAGACAGTACAGTATGAGTGTATAGCTTTTATTGTAATAGTGACAGAACATTCATTCTCTGTAATATTTATATTTATACATCTGGGTAGGAGCTTCCATATTGTAATCCTTAGAAGTACGTATGAGTGGGGGGTATAGCTTTTGTGTGTTTACAGAACATTCCTCTCTGTATATTTTATATTTTTTACATATGTAGGAGCTGCATATTGTATCCCTTGACAGTACAGTATGGTGTATAGCTTATTGTATGTACCAACATTCCCTTCTCTGTATATTTAATATTTTATCATGGGTGGGAGCGGCCTATGCTTCCCTTCAGACAGTACAGTAAATGAGGGTATAGCTTATTGTATGTACAGAACATCCTTCTCTGTTTTTTACAGATGGGTGGGGCTGCCTATTGTTTCCTTTAGACAGTACAGTCTGAGTGTATAGCGTATTGTATGTACAGAACATTCCTTCTCTGTAATTTATAATTCATACATATGGGTGGGACTGCCATTTGTTTCATATTTGAAAAGCATTTGATAGCACTGAATTATTTATTAGTTGTTATTTATTATTAAGTTGTTAATTTGCAGTAACCAATCAGATCACGTTTACTGAACCTACTGTAATACAGTTTCGAAAACAATCTGATACCATCTTTTGGTTACAGCATATTCATAGAACAGTCCCCTCCTTTAAATCTTAAATTTAAAGGTAAAATAAAATTGTCTTAGACAATTGGAAATCGCTTAATATCAATACTCCATTCCTTACCCAGTTGGCAGCTCCAGCAGTAATTGCACATTATTCGTACTTACCATACAGGGGCCTTTGTTGAAACAGTTTCTCCTCGACTGTCGTTTGTCTGTGCTGAGACTGTGGAAACTTTCCCCATATCTCAGGGTCATAATTCCTTTCAAACAAAGCCAAGACATTGTTTATGGGGGACAGACCCTCCTCTTACCGGTGTGCTAATCCAGTAAGGTCCGCACCAATACACTATGGCGTGCTCATTGTGGGTGTGACCAGTTATGTAAACAGAGTGAAGGGCAGAATTAGCATAATGAACAGGGCTCCAATGTGTGCATTCCCCCTACTGCAATAGAGACACAATTAGGTAGGTAATTTAACCTTTCTCCTTCATCAGGTTTTAGGTGTCAGAACAGTAAACCCCAGAGTGGGGGTAAGAATCCAGCAAAGCAGAAAACACTCTCCCGCTGACAGTTCCAGCAGCAACTAGCCAGCTCCTCCCTTACAAAGTGTCCTGCAAAGAAAGAGGGACCCCGCTGTAAGGGCCACTACCTGGGAGCCACCGACCTCTCCCTCCCATACCCTCCCCTACTCCCTAGTCTTCCCCTCCCATACCTTCCCTTACATCCCTAAGTCTCTCCCCCCATATAACCTTCCTTCCATCCCTAGTCTCCCTCCCAATACCCTCGCCCTACTCCCCTAGTCCCTCCCTCATACCCTCCCGCTACATCCCTAGTCTCCCTCCCATACCTCCCTTACATCCCTGTCCCTCCCCTCCCATACCTTCCTTACCACTCCCTGTCTCCCTCCCATAAACCCCTTCCCCTACAATCCCTAGTCTCCTCCCATACCTTCCCCTACATCCCTAGTCCCTCCCTCCCATACCTTCACTACATCCCTAGTCTCTCCCTAGTCCCTCCCCCCATAAACCTTCCATCCCTTACATCCCTAGTCTCCCTCCCATACCTCCCCTACATCCTAGTCTCCCTCCCATACCTTCCCCTAAATCCTATGTCTCCCTCCCATCCTTCCTACATCCCTAGTCTCCTGCCTCCCTCCCAACTTCCCTCTCTCACATCCCGCCCCCTAGTCTCCCTCCCATACCCTCCCCTACATCCCTAGTCCTCCCATCCCATACTTCCCTACAATCCTGTCTCCCTCCCATACCTTCCCTAATACCCTAGTCTCCCTCCCATACCCTCCCTACATCCTAGTTCTCCCCCATACCCTCCCCTACATCCCTAGTCTCCCTCCCATACCTTCCCCTACATCCCTAGTCTCCCCCCCATACCTTCCCCTACATCCCTAGTCTCCCTCTCATACCTTCCCTTACATCCCTAGTCTCCCTCCCAACATTCCCTACATCCCTAGTCTCCCCTCCCATACCTCCCTACATCACTGTCTCCCTCCCATACCTCTCCCTAAATCCCTAGTCTCCCTCCCATACATTCCCCTACATCCTAGTCTCCCTCTCCATACCTTTCCCCTAATCCCTGTCTACCTCCCACCGTTCCCCTAATCCCTAGTCTCCCTCCCATACCTTCCCTACATCCCTAGTCTCCCTCCCAACCTCCCCTACACCTAGTCTCCTCCCTCCCATTGACCTCCCCTTACATCCCTAGTCTCCCTCCCTACTTCCCCTCTACATCCCTAGTCTCCTCCCATACCTTCCCCTACATCCCTAGTCCCAGTAAAGTCCCTAATATAGTTTATATCCCCTAATCTCCTATCTCCTCCATACCTTCCCTACATCCCAGTCCCCTCCCATACTCTTCCACTACATCCCTAGTCTCCCTCCATACCTTCCCTACATCCAGTCTCCCCCCATACCCTTCCCCTACATCCCTAGTCTCCCTCCCATACCCTCACCCTACATCCCTAGTCCTCCCTCCATATACCTTCCCCTACATCCCTAGTCTCTCCCTCCCATACCTCCCTCCCCTACATCCCTAGTCTCCCTCCCATACTCCTCCCTACATCCCTAGTCTCCCTCCCATACCTTCCCTCTAATCCCTAGTCTCCCTCCCATACCTTCCCGTACAATCCCTAGTCTCCTCCCTACCCTCCCCTACATCCCTAGTCTCCTCCCATACCTTCCCCTACATCCCTAGTCTCCCTCCCATACCTTCCCCTACACAATCCCTAGTCTCCCTCCTACCCATACCCCTACATCCCTACCCCCTATTCCCCTCCCATACCTCCCCTACTCCTCTAGTCTCCCTCCCATACCCTCCCCTACATCTAGTCTCCCTCCCATGAACCTTCCCCTACATCCCTAGTCTCACTCCCATACCTTCCCCTACATCCCTAGTCTCCCTCCGCCTACTTCCCCTACATCCCTAGTATCTCCCCCACTACCTCCCCTACATCCCTAGTCTCCCTCCCATACCTTCCCTACATCCTGGTCTCCCTCATCCCGCTACTCCCTATCCCCTCCCATACCCTCCCCTACCAATCCCTAGTCCTACTCCTCCCATACCTCTCCCTACATCCCTATGTCTCCCTCCCTACCTTCCCTCTACATTCCCTAGTCTTCTCCTCCACATACCCTCCCCTACTCCCCTAGTCTCCTTCCCATACCCTCCACCTACATCCCTAGTCTCCCTCCATACCTTCCCCTACATCCCTAGTCTCTCCTCCCATACCTTCCCCTACATCCCTAGTCTCCCTCCATCTACTCCCTACACCCGAGTCCCCTCCCATACCTCCCTACATCCCTAGTCTCTCCTCCCCCATACCTTCCCCTACATCCCTAGTCCCTCTCCCGCCATACCCTCCACTACATCCCTAGTCTCCCTCCCATACCCTCCCCTTACATCCCTAGTCTCCCTCCCATACCTTCCCCCTACTCTCCCTAGTCTCCCTCCCATACCTTCCGCCCTACATATCCCTAGTCCCCTCCCTCCATACCTCTCCCTACATCCCTAGTCTCTCTCCCTCCCATACCTTCCCCCTACTTCCCACTATTCTCCCTCCATACCTTCCCCTACATCCCTAGTCCTCCCTCCCATACCCTCCCCTACATCCCTAGTCTCCCCTCCCATACCCTCCCCTACATCCCTAGTCCTCCCCCTCCCCATAACCTTCCCCTACATCCCTAGTTCTCTCCCTCCATACCTCTCCCCTACATCCCTAGTCTCTCTCTCCCTCTATACTTTCCCTATCCATCCTTATTCTCCCCTCCCATATACCTTCCCCTACACCCTAGTCTCCCCTCCCATACCGTTCCCCCACATCCCTAAGTCTCCCACCCATACCCTCCCTACTCTCCCTAGTCTCCCTCCCATACCCCTCCCCTACATCCCTAGTCTCCCTCCCATAAAACCTTCCCCTACATCCCATAGGTTCTCCCTCCCCTACCCTCCCCTACATCCCTAGTCTCCCTCCCTACCTTCCCCTGCATCCCTAGTCTCCCTCCCATAACCTTCCCTTAAATCCTAGTCTCCCTCCCATACCTTCCCTTACCATCCCTAGTCCTCCTCCCATACCTTCCCCTACATCCCTAGTCTCCCTAACTAACCGTCCCTACTCCCTAGGCTCACCTCCTACCTCCCCTACATCCCTAGTCTCCCTCCCATACCTTCCCCTACATCCCTAGTCTCCCTCCCATACCTTCCCTACATCCCTAGTCTCCCTCCCATACCTTCCCCTACATCCCTGGTCTCCCTCCCATATCTTTTTTCTTGCTAGTTCCCACAACTTACACTTACCCCAATTGGGATCCACTGCCAACTGCACTGCAGGTGAATGCACGTTCGGTCTCTCGCACGCGCTGGGAAAACAGACTGGCCATGACGGGAAGTGAAACTCCTAGTAAGGGAATAACATCAAGGTCTAACATGAAAGAATTCCCATTGTGCATTGTGTGGCCATAGAGAAATGCAGCAAAATTATAGATAATTCTATGTTTCTTTGGCAGGAAGAGCGAAGCACCACAGGCCCCAGCCAACAAACTAATGTTCAATTTACACTATTTGACTGAGCTTTCAGCAAAACAGTAACTGGATTGAAGTCATGCAGCAACACAAACACATCAGAGTAAGTGCTCGTTCCATGTATACAATGAACAATTCCTTAATAAAAGGAGCAAAAAAAGTCTGCACTGGATACTGAATATGGCAAGCCAATAAGGTGTTAAACATGCATTAGACCGTAAGAGATTGGCTGCAATCTTCTTATTACATAAACCCAGTAATAAAAGATATAATACGATATATCAGATACTATGTATCCATATAAAACAGTATCTATAAATCATATCCAGTTATAAAACAGATATGTATATAATCAGATCCATAATAAACAGTATGTATATATCAGTATCTAATAAACAGATATGTATTAATCAGTACCAGATAAAACAGATATCGTATATAAGCAGTATCAGTAATAAACAGATATCGTATATAATCAGTATCCATAATAAAACAGAATTATCGTATATAATCAGTATCCATAATCAAACAGATATCGTATATATCAGTATCCATAATAAAACAGATATCGTATATAATCAGTATCAAATAATAAAAACAGATTCTCGTATATAATCAGATATCCAATAATAAAACAGATATCGTAGTTATAATCAGTATCCAATAATAAACAGATTCTATATAATCATATCCAATATAAACAGTATCGTCTATAATCAGTATCCAATAATAAAACAGATATCGTATATAATCAGTATCCAATAATAAAACAGATATGCGTATATATCAGTATCCAATAATAAAACAGATATCTATATAATCGTATCCAATAATAAAACAGATATACGTATATAATCAGTATCCCAATAATAAACAGAATCGTATATAATCAGTATCCAATAATAAAACAGATATCGTATATAATCAGTATCCAAAATTAAAAACCATATATCGTATATAATCAGTAATCCAATAATAAAACAGATATCGTATATAATCAGTATCCAATAATAAAACAGATATCGTATATAATCAGTATCCAATAATAATTGTCTGAAAGAAAGCATATTAATGTGATCCTGAACTTACCCTGTAGAAGTCCCATGAGGAAGCGGAGGAAGCTGACCAGGATTAAAGGGAAAGTGGAGACATGAGCTACAAGGGGTGTAATAGCTGTGATAAGACCACAGGTCAGTGCCGAAAGGAAATAACCTTTTTCTCCTCCCACCGGAAAAAATATAAGAATTAGTTCAAGAGAAAAAAAGGCCTCACTGTAAATTAAGGGGTATATATAATAACCCACTGCTGAATTAGGGGATATATAATAACCTCACTGCTAGAATTAAAGGGATATTAATAACCCCACTGCTAGAATTAAGGGATATATAAACCCACTGCTAGAATTAAAGGGATATATAATAACCTCACTGCATAATTAAAGGGATATATAATACCCCACTGCTAGATTAAGGGGATATATAATAACCTCACTGCTAGAATTAAGGGATATATAATAACCTCACTGCTAGAATTAAGGGGATATATATCACCTATAACCTCCTGCTAGAATTAAGGGTATCTATAATAACCTCACTGCTAGATTACGGCGTATATAATAACCCCACTGCTAGAATTAAGGGGAATATAATAACCCCACTGCTAGAATTAAGGGGTATATAACCTCATAATCAACTGTAAATTAAGCCTAGATCTTAACACTGAATTAGGGGGTTTAGATAAACATAAGGAATAAGGATTATAAACCTCACTGCTAGAAGAAGGGGATATATATAACCCACTGCTAGAATTAAAGGGATATATAACCCCACTGCAGAATCCAATGGATATTAATAACCTTCACTGCTAGAATTTAAAGGGATATATAGATAACCCCACTGCTTGGATTAAGCGGGAGATAATGTAACCTCACTGCTGGAAGTAAAGGGTATATAATAACCCTCACTGCTAGGAATTAAATGGTGATATAAAATAAAACTCACTGCTAGAATTAAAGGGATATATAATAACCTCACGCTAAATTAAAGGGGATAGAATAACCTCACTGCTAGAATAAAGGGATATAGAATAACCTCAACTGCTAGACTTAAAGGGATATAGAATAACCTCACTGCTAGAATTCTAAAGGATATTAGAATAACCTCCACTGGCTAGAATTAAAGGAATAATAGAATTAACCTCACTGCTTCGACATTAAAGGGATATATAATAACCTCATGCTAGATTAAATGGATATGCTACCTCAATCTGAATTAAGGGGATAATAATAAACTCAATGCTTAGTATTAAAGGGATACGTATAATAACCCTCACTGCTGAATTAAAGGGATATAGAATAAAACCTCAATGCTAGAGGTAAAGGCTATATAATACCTCACTGCTAGAATTAAGGGGATATATTAATAACCTCACTGCTAGAATTAACAGGGATATATAAATAACCTCACCTGACTAGAATTAGGGATATATAATAACCTTACTGCTTAGAATTAAAGGGATATATAAGAACTCCACTGCTAAAATTAAGGGGCGGATATATAATAAACTCACTTGATAAGCGATAATAACCTCTGCTAGAAATTTACGGAGCGATATACTAATAAACTCACTCTCAGAATTTAAAGGGGATATGTAATAACCTCACTGCTAGAATTAAGGGATATCCTGCTAGATTAAGGATATAATAACCTCACTGCTAGAATTAATGGGATAATATAATTAACCTCCTGCTAGAATTAAGGGGATATATACATACCCTCACTGACTAGGAATTAAGAAAAGCGATTATTATATATAAACCCTCACTGCTAGAATTAATGGGTATATATAATAACCTCACTGCAAATTAAGGGGATACTATATACCTCACTGCTGAATTAAGGGAGTTATAGAATAACCTCACTGCTAGAATTAAGGGGATATATAAAACCCTCACTGCTAGAATGTAAAGGGAATATAATAACCTCACTGCTATACGAATTAAAGGAAGCTATATAATAACCTCACTGTAGAATAAACGGGATATATATAACCTCACTGCTAGAATTAAAGGGATATAAAAATAATAACCTCACTGTAGAATTATAAGGCATATAAATACCTCACTGCTGAGATTAAAGGAATATTAATACCCACTGCTAGAATTAAAGGGATATATAAACCTCACTAGCTAGAATTAGGGGATATCTAATAACCTCACTGCTAAATTAAAGTCGGAATACAGTGTTCTCCCCAGAAGTTTTTTTCCCTGTCCGGGTGGCATGAAAAAGTAGCCGGTGGGCACTGATAAAGTGAGGGTGGGGTAGGACGGTCGGAAATTTGGTTTGGTCAGGGAAAATGTTGCACTTGCATCATGCTACATATATATACGGTCAGGGATGTCTAACTTTTTGTCCCACTAGATGTTGAAAACTCAAAAAACTCCCAGCATTCCATGGTTTTGTAGAAGGCCGGGTTGTAGTTCGTATCTACAGGTAACCCATGTAACACTAGCAGCACAAGCACATGTGACACCCGTTTGTGCCTTGGAGACTTGGAAAATAGTTAACGTGCTAAATATTCTTGCAGTGTAAAAAGGGGTCTGGTGCTGAGACAGTTTGGCGGGGGGAGTTTTTACTGACCCTATGGCACCTATTAACCTACTTCTAAATTCTTTTAAATCACATATTGTTCTACCAGAATGTTTTTCCAGCCGGGGGTGGCTGAAAAAGAGCCGGGTGGGCCGCCGGCTAAAAGTGCCCAGGGAGAACACTGGATATATAAAACCTCACTGCTAGAATTAAGGGGAATATATACCTCACTACGAAGGGATAGATCCTCACTGCTAGAATTAAGGGGGATATATAAAACCTCAATCGCTAGGAATTACAGGGATATATAATAACCTCACTGCGAGAATTAAGGATATATAATAACCTCCACCTCTAGAATTAAGAGGATATATAATCCCATCACTGCTAGAAAGACTTAAGGGATCATATAATAACCTCCCAGCTAGCTACGGGACTATACCTGGCAATTAAAAGGCAGATACTAATGACCTCACTGCTAGAATAAAGGCATATATAATGACCTCACTGCTTAGAATATAAGGGGATTATATATAACCTCATGCTTAGAATTAAAGGCATATATAAACCTTCACTGCCAGAATTAAAGGCCATATATAAGACCTCACTGCTAGAATTAAAGGCATATATAATAGGGAGCGCCCCCTTACCTCACTTGTCGCTGACGTGCCCTCTCAATAACCTGTGCACGTCGATATCCCCAGAAGAAGCGCTTGAGGACGATTCCAGACTGTGTTCTTATTCCAGCCCAAAGTGTTCGTATAGAACCCGGACAGAATTGCATGCCTCGGCGCGGGGCACAATATAGCAGACATCGTCCCCATCAATAGTGTCAGTGTCCAAACCCGCAAACCACCCTGACATGAGCAACAAAACAAGGAAACATCACTGTCCTGCCTCTACAAAAGGCAATTGGGGCTTGACACCAGAGAACTGGTCACTTCCTTATTACTTGTCTATGGGGCAGGACAGAGGATTGTACCACAACATTGTGGGAAAGGGTCCCTAGATTTAACACATGCACGAGAATCTCGGTAATCCCCCCATCATTAAATACCCCACATGCTAAAAACAGTGTGGTGACACCATCATTTACTCTGAGGCATCTCCCTGGGGCTGTAATAGTCCAATGGACGTTTAGGGATATTAGTGTTTACAACACTTAGCCTTAGCGTTGCACCTGTAAGCGTGCCCTTACTAAGCTAATGTTAGCATAGGGCTTACCTATTCAACGTTACTGTAGCTCAGTTCCTATACATTGATTACTGCATCTTACTATGTTGTTAGTATAGTTGGCACCTGCCTATGCGTCACCGCCTATATGTTGCACCTGCCTTACATGCCTCTAGTTGCACCTAGCGGTGCCTTACCCGACTTGCTTAGCCTATAGATAGTTGCATGCGTATTTAGCCTAGGTTCCTACCCTTAGTACATTTTTATGTACACGTACTATGCGTACAGTACCTATAGCTTGTTCGCACCCTTAGCATTAACGTTCCTATAGCGTTTCAGCCATATTTCATCTATGTCCACATTAACCTACGTCCGTCATCCTTAGCCGAAAGTTGCACATAGCCTATAGCCATTTGCACCTCCCTATAGCGTTGTACTGTACGCTTAGTATGCGTGATACCTACCACTGCGTTTGCCATTAGCCTCTCATATACGTTTAGCCATATTCGTTATGCCTACTAGGGTATTGGCACGTTATCCTGAGTACTGTAGCCATAGTCTACGTACCTTATAGCGTTTAAAGTTAGCCCTATGCTTTCACTGTTAGCCATAGCGCATTACCATGCTTACGTCCTATAGCGTTACACTGTTAGCTCTTAGTGTTGAGAGCATCTTAGCCTATAGCTTACATGTAAGCCTATAGAGTTGCACGCTTACCTATAGCTTACATGTTACCCCTATAGCACGATAACTTGCGTTACCACACATTAGGTTGCATAGGCTATAGGTTGGCACGTTACCCTTACATAGCCTTTACATGTTAGCCTATGTCATTGCACGTTATACTATAGCTGTTACATGTTAGCCTTATAGCGTTGAACACGTTACCATGCTTACATGTCGTTATTCACGTTGCCTAATAGCGTTAGACTTTAGCCTATAAGTGTTGCACGTATCCTATAGACTACATGTTAGCCTATAGTGTTGCACGTTACCTATAATAAGGAATGTAGCAAGGGTAGAGCGT
The DNA here is from genome assembly GCA_019447015.1 of Hymenochirus boettgeri. NCBI lineage: Eukaryota > Metazoa > Chordata > Amphibia > Anura > Pipidae > Hymenochirus > Hymenochirus boettgeri. The sequence goes on from JAACNH010000561.1 coordinate 49,841, forward strand.
TACATGTTAGCATATAGCGTAATGCACGTGTACCCTATACGTTACATGTTAGCACTATAGTATTGCACGTTATCCCTATAGCATACATTTAGCAAGTTGGTTAGCCTATAGCGTTACATGTTACCTGCTATGAGCCGTTCACTTAGGCTAATGTGCACGTTACATTGTCGTGCTATAGGTTGAGTTTCAAGGGGCGTTACATTTAGCCCTATAGGTGTCACCCCGGCTTACAACTTGTTTGGTACGCCGTGTAGACCGTACCTATAGCTAAATTGAGTTAGTCCTATAGGCGTTACTATTAGTGGAGGGCCATAGCGTATTGCCGGGTTACCGGTGGAGCAGTTACCTTAGGTAGTCGCTTGTGCGTCCTAAGGTGGCCTTTAGCCGTGGTACCATAGTGTTAAGGCCAATATAGGTTGCACGTTAGCTAAGCGTTACATGTTAGCCGATAGTATGCACGTTACCCTTTAGCGTTACATGTTGCATAGCATTACATGGTTAGCCTATAGTGATGCACTTCCCTATAGCGTTACATGTTTGCCTATAGCGTTTACATGTTGCCGCTATAGTATTGCAAGTTAATCATACTAGATTACAGGTTAGCCTATATCGTTGCACGTTACGCCTATAGCGTTACCATTTAGCCTCATAGCGTTTGCCACGTTAGCCTAACAGTGTTGCACATTACCCTATAAAACGTTACATGTTGACCTATCAGCGTTGCACGTTACCCTAATCTTTATCTAACACACGGTCCACTATAGCGTTAACATGTTATAGCCTATATATTGCCGAGTTATCCTATAAGCGTACCATGTTGCCTATAAGCGTTGTCACGTTATACTATTAGCGTTACATGTTAGCCTAGCGTTATATGTTAGCCTATAGCGTGCACGATACTCTATACGTTACCATGTTAGCCTACAGCGTTGCCGTTATCCTATAGCCAGGCGTCGAACATGACACTCGGGACGCTGAGCGCTTCTGGTTGCAACGTTATTCCTATAGCACTACATGTTAGTCACGATAAATGCCCCCAGGGAAGACCCAACCGCAGCCACCTCTCTTGCCACGTTATCCTATAGCAATTACATTTACCTATATGCCTTATAGCCTATAGCGTTGCACATTAGCCAGTTCAATACCTAAACGTTACATTGTTAGCCTATAGGTGTTCACACGGAACCCTATAGCTCGTTAACCTGTTAGCCTAATTCAATTATGCCTATCCTAACGTTGCCACGTTAGCCAAGTGTTGCACATACTCTTAGTTACTTTGACCAATCGGCCTGACCCTATACGTACATAGGTAGCCTATACGTTCATGTTAGCCTCGTAGTTTACCGTTTCCTATATGCGTTACATGTTAGCCTATAGTATGCATGTTAGCCCTATAGCGTTCATGTTAGCCTTAGAGTGCATGGTTAGCCAGTAGCGTTGCATCGTATAGCTCTATCTACAGTTTAGCCTTATAGGTTGCACGATGTACCTCTAAGCGATACCTGTTAGCTATAGTCGTTCACGTTATCCCTATAGCCATTATGTTACTCCATAGCTTCGTTTATCTATAGTCCTACAGTAGTAGACCATGACCCCAGGAATGACAGACCCACCGCAGCCCTTCTTGCAAACGTTATCCTCTAATGATTGACATGTTAGCCTATCGTTGCCACGTTAGCCTCAAGGGTTGCACATACCCGATAACGTTACATGTTAGCCTATAGCGTTTGCACGTTACCCTATAGACGTACAACTGTAACCCTCATAGCGTTACACCTGGCTTAGCCTACTAGTATATTGCACGTTATCCTACAGCATGTTGCAACGTAGCCTAAACGTGTGGCACATTACCCTATATAACGTTTCACATGTTAGCTACTATAGCGTTGCCCGTTACCCTATACTATAGCGTTACACGGGTTACCCATATAAAGCGTTTTACCATGTTAGCCTATAGTATGCACGTTTCCCTCTATAGTCGTTACATGGTTAGCCCTATACGTTGCAGCTTTATCCCCTACTGCGTTACATGTTAGCCTAGCCGATTACATGTTAGGCCTATAGCGTTTCACGATCAATCTATAGTGTTAACATGTTAGTCCTTTAGCGTTGCAGTTAATCCTATAGCATTACATGTTTAGCTTATAGCGTGTCACGTTATCCTATAGCGTACATGTTACCTAGGTCTGTCTCAGCTTTACCTTAGCGCTGCACGGATACTCTATAGAACGTTACATGGTTAGATATAGCGTTGCACGTATCCTATAGCATTACATGTTGCTTACTAGGTGTGCCGTTATACTATGCGTTACCATGTTTGCCGGCGTTAGTTCTCCCTGTCCCTCCACTATCTTTAGCCTATAGCGTTGCCGATTCCTCTATAGCGTGACATGTTAGCCTATAGCGTTTGCTACGTTATCCTATAGCATACTTGTTAGCTTTATGCGTTGCACAGTTATCCAAGGCATTAACTGTAGCTTTAAGCGTTTGCACGTTATCCGATAGCCTTAACTTTAGTCACTTGATACCAATGACCCCAGGGAAGACCCACAGCCGCGCCCTGCCTTCTTGGCGGCCACCCGCACGACCACGTGGACCTCGGGCATGCGGTCTCAAAAGTTACCCCCAAAAAGGCCAGGGGGACCGTGAAACTGAACATATTTGGGCCCTAACTCTTTCAACCACCACAGACACACCGCGAGCACGCACAGCTACCATTGGGACTCAGACATATACGGATACGGGAGCCATACTAGCTAGAAAAGCCAGCCACGCTAGACCGGCACCCTGGACCTGTCCGGCGAGGCCCCCACAACACAGACTATTATAACTAGATTGACCACCAAGACTGTCGCCCGATTCCTACTACACCAACCACGCTGACACATCGAACCCATATACAGGCCCGAGACACCACGGGTATCACCCGCCTACCATGACAGACCAGAACACTCCATAACCCGCCACACCTCCAACCTCGACTACCCTCTGTAAAGGCCATCCGCCATACCATAACAAAATGCCCGCCACCTACGCACATCCGCACTACTGTACTCCCGTAGCCCCCACAACACACAGAAATATCACACACAACCATACCAACCAACACCTACCCAGATCCCGGACCCCAACGAGTCACCACTATACCCAAGACGTAAATCCCACTGGACCCCCACCCACTTACACACATCCCAAACTAACGCACCTACCGGCTATACCCGCCGAACCCCTAACTATAACAACCTCGCCACCCTACCACGATCACCCACGGATATACCCGTTCACGAGAACCAAACACACATGACCTATCCAAACCATACCAATACCACGGCATATTACCAAAGCACCCAACACTGCGACCCACCTTACCCAACCTTTTCTAACCACGACCCACGGGCATACCCGCACCTCAACATCACTCACGAACTAACCCAAACTCCACCTACCAGTTAATACACCCCCGCTGAACCCCAACTAGCACAACCCTATACCCAAACCCAACCACCTACCCCACGGTACCCGCTGAACCCTACCCACACCTAACCCAAACCTACCCACCACCCGATACCCTGTAACCCCAAAAATCACAACATATCCAACCATAACACACCCCAGTTACCCTGAACCCAACAACACCATACCAACCCAACCCGACCGCCCTAACCCCTGAACCCTAGCCCCTAACCCAAACGCCCCGATATACCCCCACCCCACCGACCACACCGATACACCAAAAACAACCTATACCCAAACCCGCATAACCCTGTGACCCTAACTCACCACATACCACACTACCTACGCCCACTACCCCGCCTGAACCCCAAACTAGATCACCACCACCTATACCCAAACCTAACCACCTACCCACGCATACTACCCCCCCCCGCTGAACCCCAACTATCACCACACCTATACCCAAACCTCAATAACCCCTATACCCCACGGCATATACCCCCCCGCTGAACCCAACATCACCACACCTATACCCAAACCCTATCCACCCTACCCCTCGGCATATACCTCCCGCTGAACCCCAAACTATCACCACACCTATACCCAAACCCTAACACACCTAAACCGAACCACTCATTTAACCCGTGACTAACACCCCCAACTATCACCAACGCCTATCCCAACCCTAACCCACCTACCCCAACGGCATATTACCTCCCCGCTGGAACCCCAACTATCACACAACACTTACCCATAACCCTATACCAACCTCCCCACCGGCATCATATCCCCGCTGAACCAACACTATCACCACACCTATACCAACACCCACTACACCTACACCAAACTCGATATACCCCCGTCTGAAACCCCACTATCCACACCTATAACCCAAACCCTAACCTACACCCCACGTGCAATACCCCGCTGAACCCTAACGATCACCCACACTTTATACTAACCCCGAACCACTAACTCACGCGGCATATACAGAAAATCCCCCGTGAACACTATCACCACACCTAACCAAACCCTAACCAAATCCCACGCACTCGATATCCCACGTGAAACCCTAGACTTCACACACACGCTATTCCCAACACCCAACCAACTACCCACGGCAATATACCTCCCTACCCCGCTGAAACCCCAACTTCACCAATCAACTACCACACCTATACCCCAAACCCCTAACCACCCTACCCAACGCCATAAACTCCCGCTGACCCAACTACACCCACCACACCTATACCCAACCCTAACCATCCTACCCACGGCATTATACCCCCCCGGCTGAACCCCAACTATCACTCAACCCTATACCCAAAAACCAACCATAACCCCAGGCATATACCTCCGCCATTGAACCCCAAACTATCACCACACTATAATACAAACCTCTACACCTACCCCGGCACTATACCCCGCTGACACCCCAACTATCACCACACCCAGACCCCAAACGCAACCACCCCTTACCCCCGAAGCAAGATACCCCCATGAGGACCCCACGATCAACACCCATAGTACCCCAAACCTAACCACTACCCCAACGTGCATATTATCCCCCCAGCTGAACCCCCAACTATACCCCACACATCAACCCAAACCAACCCTAACCACCTTCCACACGGCATCATTACACCCCGCTGTGAAACCCCACTATCACCACACCTATACCCAAACCCTAAACCACCTCCCCACCGCATTACACCCCGGGCTGAAACCCCAAACTATCACCACACTTATACCCAAACCCTATTAACCACTACCCCCGGGGCATAACCTTCCGCTGGAACCCCAACATCACCACACCTATACCCAAACCCTAACCACCTACCCACAGCAATATACCCCCGCTAACCCCCAACTATCCTCACACCTAACCCAAAACCCTAAACCCCCACACCAACGGCCATCATCGTCCGCTTGAACCCCAACTATCACACCCACACCTATACCCAAACCCTAACCACCTACCCCACGGTCACCTATAAACTTTCCGCCTGAACCCCAACATCACCCATCACCTATGACCCAAACCAACCACTAACCCCATGGCATATACTCCTCGAACACCCAACTATCTACAATATACCCAACCCGGAACCACCGACCCCACGGCATATACCCCTCCCGCTCTGAACCCAACTAAACCGATCCCAACCCTATACCACCCTAACCACATATACCATCGGCCTCTCGCTTGAACACACCACTGTCGACCAAACTAGACCCAAACAACTGAACCACACGCAGCGCCCACGGCATATTTACCCCCGCTGATGAACCCCAACTATCACCACACCTCATTATACCAAAAACCCAATAACCACCTACCCACACTGTACATATATCACCCCCCCGCTGAAACCACAAACTATTCACCACCACCTATAACCAAACCCAAAACCACCTACCCACGGCATATACCCCCCGCTGAACCCCAAACTATCACCCAACCTAAACCCAAACCCTAACCACCTACCACCTACCTACGCATATACCCCCGCATGAACCCCAATATCAACCAATTAGCCCAAACCCTAACACCTCCTCCCCACGGGCATATACCCACCCCCGCTGAACCCCATATCACCACACTATACCCAATACTAACCAACCTACCCCACGGGGCATAACCCCCCCGCGAAACCCAACTATCACCACACCCTATACAAAACCCTAACCATCATTTACCCCACGCGGCATATATCCCGCGCTGAACCCTCATAACTATCACCACACCAGTTTTAATACCACCCAAACCTTAACCCCCTACCCACGGCATATACTTTACTGTCTCTGAACCTACCAACTATATCCAACCTATACCCAACAACCAACCTACCCCACTGCATATACTTCAGCTGAATAACACAACTATACCCAAAAACCTACAACTGACCCCGATTCCTGATACCTAATTCACACACCCTATACACCAACCCAACGGAGATCCGTACCCCCGGCACACCCGCTGACCATAACTATCACCACACCTATACCCCAAACCCTCAACCACCTACCCCACGGCAATATACCTCCGCTGCACCCCAACTATCACCACCACCTTACCCAAACCCTACCACCTACACACCGGCAGCATATACCTCCACGCTGAACCCAACACCACAAACCACCGATACCTACCAAACCCGTTAACCACCTACCCCCACTGGCATATACCCTCCGCCCCGCTGAACCTAACTATCACCACACCTATACCCAACCTTACCACCTCCCTACCACGGCATATTACCTCCCGCTGACCCCAACTATCCTCACAACCTATACCCAAACCCTAACCACCTACCCACAGCATATACCACCCCTAGACGCCCCACCTACCACCTACCCCCCCTACCCCCCCCTACCCCACCCTACCTACCCTACACCCACCATACCTACCCGCCCCCCCACCTACCACCCCTACCCTACTACCTCCTTCTTTTTTTTTTTTGTTTTTGTTTTTTTTTTTTTTCTATAACCCATTCTCTAGTTCGATCACCATTCTCGGCTTCTATAACCAATTCTTATAAACCATTCTCTAATCTAAACCATTCTCTAGTCTATAACCATTCTCTTAGTTCTACTAAACATTCAAGTTCTATAACATATCTAGTCGTAAACTACTCTTAGTTCCATAACCACTCTTATAACATTCTCTAGTGCCATAACATTTCTCTTCTCTAGTTCTATAACATGCTCTAGTTCCGTAGAACCATTCTCTATAACCATTCTCTAGTTCTATAACCATTCTCTAGTTCTATAAACCATTCTCTACAGCCATTCTCGATTTCATCAACCAGTCTCTAGTTCCATAACCATTCTCTAGTTCCATAACCATTCTCTAGTTCTATAACCATTCTCTAGTTCCACAACTACTCTCTAGTTCCATAAGCACTCTCTCGTTCATGAACCACTCTCTAGTTCCATAACCACTCTCTAGTTCTACAACCACTCTCTAGTTCTATAAAACATCTCTAGAACTTCAGTTTTATAACCATTCTCTGGTTCCTTCTCGAGTTCCATAACCATTCTCTAGTTCCTATAACCATTCTAATAACCAGTCTCTGTTCTAATCACCATTCTCTAGTTCTATAACAATGATCAGTTCTATAACCTTACTCTAGTTCCGTCACTACTATCTAGTTCCATAACCACTCTCTATACAACATCTCTAGTTCCAAACCATCTCTAGTTTTCTAACCATCCTAGTTTACATTCTCTAGTTCTATAACGCTTCTCTATAACGCTTCTCTATAACCCTTCTCTATAACCCTCTCTAGTTCATAACCATTCTATAGGTCTATAACCATTTTCTAGTTCTAACCATTCTCAAAACATTCTCTAGTTCCATAACCATTCTCTGTCTATAACATTCTCTAGTTCCATAACACATTCTCATATAAAACATCCTCTAGTTACTATAAACAATTCTCTAGTTCCATAACCATTCCTATAAACATCTCTAGTCCATAACCTTCTCTATACATTCTTAGTCGTTCCATAACCCTCTCTAGTTCTATAAAACCATTCTTATACCATTATCTATAAAAACATTCTCTATAACCATTATCTAGTTTTCGAACCATTTATGGTTATATAACCATTCTTGGTGTATAACCATTCCTCTATAACATTATTAAACCATTCTTAGTTTCATAACCTTCTCTATAACCATTCTCTAGTTCTATAACCATTCTCTATAACCATTCTATCGTTCTATAACAATTCTATAGTTCCCCAAATAACCATTCTCTAGTTCTATAACCATTCTCTATAACCGTTCTCTAGTTCTATAACCATTCCATAACCATTCTCTAGTTCTATAACCCTTCTTATAACCGTTCTCTAGTTCTATAACCATCCTAAACCATTCTCTAGTAATTCTATAACCAATTCTCTAGTTCTATAACCATTCTCTATAACCATTCTCTATAACCGTTCTCTATAACCGTTCTCTAGTTCTATAAACATTCTCTAGTTCTATAACCATTCTCTATAAACGTTCTCTAGTTCTATAACAAATTCCATAACCATGCTATATAACCATTCCTAGTTATATAACCATTCTCTATAACCATTCTCTATAACCATTCTCTATAACGTTCTCTAGTTCTATAACCATTCCCATAACATCTCTAGTTCTATAACAATTCTCTTAACCATTCTCTACAACCATTCTCTACACCCATTTCTATAACCATTTCTCTAGTTCTATAACCATTCTCTATAACCATTCTCTATACCATTCTCTATAACCATTCTCTATAACCATTCTCTAGAACACAGTTCGTCTATAACCGTTCTCTATAAACGTTCTATAATTCTATAACCATTCTCTATAAAACCATTATATATAACCATTCCCTAGTTCATAACCATTCTCTATAACCAGTCTCTAGTTCTATAACCATTCTCTGCTTCTATAAACATTCTCTATAACCATTCTCATAGTCTATAACCTTCCAAAAAACCTTCTCTAGTTGCGATAACCATTCTCTATAACCATTATCTAGGTATATAACCAGTCTCTATAACCATTCTCTAGTTCTATAACCATTCTCTATAACCGTTCTCTAGTTCTTAAACATTATATAACCGTTTTCTAGTTCTATAACCATTCTCTATAACCATTCTAGTTCTATAACCATCTCTGTTCTTAACCATTCTATAACCCGTTCCTCTAGTTCTAGAACCATTCTCTATAACCGTTCTCTAGTTCTAAACCATTTCATAACCATTCTCTAGTTCTATAACCATTTCTCTATAACCGTTCCTAGTTCTATAACCATTCTCTATAACCATTCTCTAGTTCTATTAAACCATTCTCTATAACCATTCTCTAATTCTATAACCATTCTCTAGTTCTATAACCATTTCTAGTTCCATAACCATTCTCTAGTTCTATAACCATTCTCTATAACCATTCTCTAGTTCCATAAACCATTAGCTATAACCATCTCTATAACCATGTTCTATAACCATTCTCTATAACCATTCTCTAGTTCATAAAAATTCTCTATTCTATAAAACATTCTCTAGTTCCATACCATCTCTAGTTCTATAACCATTCTCTAGTTCTATAACCATTCTCTAGTTCTATAACCATTCTCTATAACCGTTCTCTAGTTCTATAACCATTCTCCTAATAAACGTTTCTAGTTATATAACCATTCTCTATAACCATTCTCCTAGGTCATTAACCCTTCTCATAACAATTCTCTAGTTCTTAAACATTATCGATACCCATCTCTAGTTCCTATACCCATTTCTCTATAACCATTCTCTAGTTCTAAACCATTCTCTAGTTCCATAAACATTCTCTAGTTCCATAACCATTCTCTAGTTCCATAACCATTCTCTAGTTCAAAACCATTCTATATTACCATTCTCTAGTTATATAACCTATTCTCTAGTTCTATAACCATTCTCTATAACATTCTCTATAACCGTTCTCTAGTTCTAAACCATTCTCTAGTTCTATAACCATTCTCTATGTTCTAAGCCATTCTTCTAGTCAATACCATTCTCTAGTCCAGAACCATTCGCTAGTCCATACCATTCTATAGTTCACATAACCTCTCAGTTCTATAAACAATTATCTAGGTCCATAACCATCTCTCTAGTTCCATAACCAATTCTATATAACAATTTCTCTGTTCTATAACCATTCTCTATTCTATAACCATCCTATAACGTTCTCTAGTTCTATAACAATTACATAACCATTCTAGTTCTAACCATTCTCTATAAACATGTTAGTTCTATAACCATTTCTCTATAACAATTTCTCTAGTCTATAACATCTCTAGTTTCTAATTTAACCATTCTCATAACTGTTCTCAGTTCTATAACAATTCCATAACCATCTCTATAACACCATTCCTCGTTCTATAACCATTCTCTTATAACACAGTCTCGAGAACCGTTCTCTAATTCTATACCCAGTCCTCTACCAACATGGCCTCTATAACCAGTGCTCGATAACCATCTCTAGTTCTAGAACCAGGCGCTATAAACCATCTCTATAACCTTCTCTATAACCGTTCTCTAATTCATAACCAGGCTGCTAACCATGCTCTAGAACCATTCTCTAGACCTGGTTCTATAGAAACCAGGTCGCTAGAACAGTTCGCGAGTGCTAAACCATGCCCATATCAAGGCTCGAGTTTATTACCATTCTCTATAACCATTCTCTAGTTCTATAACCATTATCTATAACCATTCTCTATAACCATTTCTCTATGAACCATCTCTAGTATATAACAGTCGTATAACATTACTCTAGTTCTATAACCATTCTCGAGTTCTATAACCATTTATCTAATAACCATTTCTTAGTCTATAACCATTCTCATGAAACCGTTTCTAGTTCTATAACCATTCTCCATAACCGTTCTCTGTTCATAAACACTTTCTAACATTCCTTTACTCTCGGTGAAAAAGAATTCTTTTCCTGTGTGTCCCCATTCTTGCGGTACTTTATGTGCCTGGCCAATCGGACACCTGTAGTTCCCTACTGCAGAGCATTGTGGGCGATAAAAGGGTTATTTCCTTTGGCTTTGTTGTAGGGGAACAGATGAGAGGCGTTAGTAGTTAGTGGGATTTAAAGATCCAGTTGTATGTAAATCTCCATTGGTTGGTGTTTACTAAGAGACCCTTCGCCCGCGAGGCTACGATTTTAAAATCTCCTGTAACACGATTATCGGGCCCTTTTATCAGTCTCAAATGCCATAAGCGCCCAGCTGAGATTGAATTGGGTCTGTACAGGTTGTTGTCATCGGAGACTGGTATTCTCTCGGTGTAGACAATAAAAACAAGGTTTTCCCTCCCCATTACCCACAATCCATAGCGCCATTTTCTATGACAGGGACCCCACTGGGTTAAATTTGCCTAAGGGAAGCTATTATTCCTTAACCCCGTGCAGTTTATTCTACCGGTAACTTTAGGAAGCCAGGCAGCAGAGTTTATTTTTTATTTTAAAACTAATTCTGGTTTCTCTCCCTCTAATCAGCAGACGCAAGCGCCCGAGCCGGGGAAATCCTGATTGACACTGAAACTTACCACTTGTGAAAAGCAAATTGCCCTTGATAGACGAAGGCACCAAAAGGGGGAACTCGTAAAACAGCGTGTTATTTAGTAGCTATTAGAGGAACCGCTGGGGAGGCATTGTGATTACACAGGCCGGCAGGAAACCTGCCATTAGCGTACCCATCTCACATCATCCACCCCCCCACCACCACGACCCATCTACTTCTCCTCCACCCCCCCACACACAGGACCCATCTAACATCTCATCCACCCACCAACACCACAGACAATTCAAACATCCACCCCCCCCCCAACACACAGGACCCAATCTCAAATATCACCCCCCCACACCACAGACCCATCTCACATCATTCCACCCCCCCACCCCCACAGGACCCATCTCACATCATCCACCCCCCCACACCACAGGACCAGCTCACATCATCCACCCCAACACCACAGACCCATCTCACACATCCACCCCACACACAACAGACCCATTCTAAAATCATACACCCCCCCCCACACCACAAAGACCCATCCTCACCATAATCCACCCCCCCACACACACAGGACCCATCTAACATTCATCCACGCCCCCACACCACAGACCATCTCACATCATCCACCCCCCCACACCCACAGACCCCATTCACATCATCCACCCCCCCACACCACAGACCCATCTCACATCATCACCCCCCCACACCCAAAGACCCATCTCACATCATCCACCACTCCACACCAAGACCCATCTCACATCATCCACCCCCCACACACCAAAGAGACCCATCTCACATCACCACCCCCCAACCACAGAACCCTTCTCACATATCCCCCCCCCCACCATCAGACCATCTCCACATCATCCACCCCCCCACACCAAGACCATCTCAAATATACACCCCCCCCAACCCACAGACCCATCTCACATCATCCACCCCCCACACCACAGACCCATCTAACATCATCCACCCCCCCCAAACCACCGACCATCTACATCATCCACCCCCCCACACCACAGGACCATCAACAACATCATCCACCCCCCAACCACAGGACCCATCTCAAATCATTTCCACCCCCCCAACCACAGACCCATCTCAATCATCCACCCCCCCCCCACAGACCCATCTAACACATCCACCCCCCCACACCACAGACCCTCTCACATCATTTCCACCCCCACCCACACCACAGACCCATCTCAATCATCACCCCCCCACCACCACCGACCAATCCACATCATCCACCCCCCCACACCACAGACCCATCTAACATCATCAACCCCCCCACACCACAGACAATCTTCACATCATCACCCCCAACACCACCAGCTTCTCTTTCAACTTCTCGCTTGTTAACTTATTAAAAAATTAAATGTTGTCTTTAAAACTAACTTGTAGATCACTAGGAAATACGACTTGATCTCTCGACAACTGCCATGTTGTAACCGCTTCCACCATACCGACATCATTCCATAGGGGGGGTACAATCATTCCACCGCGATTGATGTCACATCCTCCCGTAAACTCAGTTTTGACAGAGCATTTAACTTAAATAAGAGAAAAACACATATAAAGAGACTACACAGAGATAGGACCATACTAACTATCGAACACATCACTTCCCAGGTGTACATCACTGTTACAGTGTATCTCCGTATCATATCCATACAGAAAGGCACTTATATATATATATATAATTATATAGGGAACACATCTACAGAACAACCTTTCCAATCCACTGTGTATCAAAACACTGTTACAGTGTATCCTCCGTATCATATCTGTACAGAAAGGAAACTTTATAATTATATATATTATATAATATATATATATATATATATATATATATATATATATATTATAAAGTTCCTTTCTGTACCGATATGATACGGAGGTACACTGTAACAGTGTTTAGATAGGGACAAATTACAGAACATCTTCCCACGTCCACTGTGAATCAAACAATGTTACAGTTATCCTCCAGTATCCAAATCCATACAGAAGGAATTTATTACTATAACAATAATATATATAGGGACAAATATAAGAACATCTTTCCCACTTCCACTGTGTATTAAACACGGTTCAGTGGATCCTACGTATCATATCCATACGAAAGGAACTTTATAAATATATATATATATATATATATAGGGGACCAAATATACAGAACATCTTTCCACTTCCACTGTGTATCCAACAATGTACCAGTTATCCTCGTATTCAAATCCATACAGAAAGGAACTTTATAATATACATATATATAGGGACAAACTATTACAGAAATCTGTCCACTTCAACTGTGTATAAAAACACTATTACAGTGTATCCTCCGTATCACGCCCTACAGAAAGGAACTTTATAATTACACTTATAATAGATCTAGATATATATATATATATTATATATATATATAGGGCAAAATATACAAACATCTGTCCCACTTCAATGTGTATTAAACACTTGTTACAGGTATCACTCCGTATCCTATCCATTACCGAAAGGAACTTTTAGATATACATATTATAGATTATATATAGGGACAAATAGACAGAAACAATCTTTCCCACTTCCCACTGTGTATTAAACACTGTTACAGTGTATCCTCCGTATCAATCCATACAGAAAGTAACTTTCTAATTATATATCTATCTAGGGAAAATATACAGACAGAAATCTTTCCCACTACACGTGTATCAAACACCTGTTTACAGTTTATCCTCCGTATCACATCCTACAGAAAGTAACTTCTAATAATATTTATATATATAGGGACCAAATATTAAGAACATCTTCCCACTTCCACTGTTATTCCAATCAACTGTTACCAGTGTATCCTCGTATAATATCCATACAGAAAGTAACTTTCTAAGATATATATATAATATAGGGACAAATATACAGAACATCTTCCCACTTCCCTGTGTAAAACACTTTACAGGTATTCCTCCGGTTTTTTAAAATTTTTTTTTTTTTCCAAATACCTACAGAAAGTAACTTTTAATATATATATATATAGGGACCAAATAACAGAACATCTTCCCATTCCACTGTGTACCAAACACTGTACAGTGTATCCTCCGTATCATATCCGTACAGAAAGAACTTATAAATATATACTATATATAGATATAGGGACAAAATATAAAGAACATCTTTCCCACTCCCTGTGTATCAATCACGGTTTGACAGTTGTATCCTCCGTATATATCCATTACCAGAAAGGAACTTTATAATATATATATATATATATGCGGACAAATAGACAGAACATCTTTCACCTTCCACTGTGTATCAATCACTGTTACAGTGTATCTCAGATCATATCCTAAAGAAAGGAACTTTATAATAATATATATATATTATATATATATATAGGGGACAAATATACAGAACATCTTCCACTCCATGTGTATCAATCATGTTACAAGTGTAATCCTCCGTATATATCCATACCGAAAGGAAACTTTATAATAATATATATATATAGGGACAAATATACAGAACATCTTTCCCACTTCCACTGTGTATTATTAAACATGTTACAGGGTATCATCCGTTCATATCCATTACAGAAAGGAACTTTATAATATATATATATAGGGACAAAGATGACAGAAACATTCTTTCCCACTTCCAACTGTGTATCAATCCTGTTGACAGTGATCCTCCGTATCAGATCCGTCTGTTTCTTTGCTGTCAGTAAGTACCTTGGTATTTGTTGTTATCTGTAATTTCTGCTGATATTGTATCAGGGAAACTTAAACGGACCTCTTCAGGTCTTTGTAAAGGCCCACCGGCCAACTTTAGCTGTTATTAAAATGGCATATTATTTAATTAATAGTCTCATAAACACATTGAAGGGCATTTACTGAAATACGATGTGTGACATAGTATTACTCTGCTGTTAATTACTAAGAAGAAGCTATTTCAATTAACAGACATTCCTGATGCAATTGTGGCCGACAGGCCTCCTTGCTGTGAGTCAGAAAAGACAAGCAAGGGCTTTCTGGATGGCCTCCAAAGAGGCAGCATTGAATATTCATGAGTCAGGATCCGCAGAGTTCTTTCATTAAACATTAATAAAGATACGCCAAACGTGCAAATCAGACACGTGTCAGGACAGGGCTATTGTTACAGGATCTAAATGACGGAGCTGCAGAGGGATTGGATAAATGGGTAAATTGCAAGCTCTTTGTGTTTACATATCTTCATATGAGTATTTAGAGCCGAGTGGAATCTTGGGACAAAATTTGCTTCCGATAATAATTAATAAATGTGTAATTAAAATTAATTAAGAATACGTGGCATATTCTCACTTGCTGTTGTCCAACTTATTAAGGTGTTTTTTACCTAAAACCATCAGGATTTACATGGGAAAAGGAATGATACATGTAAGCCAACATCATCCTAAGGGCAAAGTTTTAGTAAGTTTAGTAAAAACCCCCCAAACTAAAACGGTCTTTAGAATGACCTAGATGTCTCCTGGCGATTTCGGCCAGAGGGAAAAAAAGCGGAGATACCTCTGTCCACATGGCATGAAGCAGAGGCTCTGGTGAGAGCCAAATGCCCATTATTGCCAGGTGGATTGTTTGTTAATGCCACTTTGATGCCCAGCTCTACCACCTTAGTGCAGTGCAACGTCTCATCACCCCCCATAAGTCACTATAGTGCAATGTGAGAGTTCTGTGTCTCCCAGGGAATAAAGAGGGATATTAAGGAGCTTGCATTTCATTCAAGGACTAAAGGGTATGTAGCCCCCACTGTACATTATGTACTGAACACTAACTGATTACAAAACCCCTCCTGGGTTGACAAGTCCAATCAGAGGGATCCTGCTAGAATGATACCATAGACTCAAAGGTTCTAACCGGTGTTTGTTGTCTGGGGAATAAGGAGAACTAAACTATAATAGCCCATTATGCATGTATGTGTTAGTATGATGTACGCATGTATGTATGTATGTAACAAGGACACTAAATCAATACTAGTATTACCTTAAAAACAATCCAATCATGGTTGGTCCAGCCTCCCAAACGGATGGGTGGAGGCTTTTATGCCATTTGATCAGTCGGGATATTGAGTGGAAAGACCGGTGGAAAGGTTAACGCCTTGATTGAATCACAGCCCAAAACGTTTTTAATTTTTATTTGTTGTAAAAATCCCCGTTATTGCAAGTTAGAGGCAGGAATGTGGTTGAGTTTTGGTTTATGGGGCAGACCCTGGAATGGGTAAAAAAGGAAATAAATTAACATATTATATAGTCATTGAACCCCCTTATCTGTTCACTCCGTGGGAGACCTGTTTACCAACAGCTGCGCAGTGCATCGTGGGAAAGTTCTATGGCTTCATCCAACGGCAGGGGGCGCTGCTCTCTCCTGTCCTGAGGGGTGAGATCTGCACGTACCATACCATGTCTCGTGGGCCATTACCACGTGGATTGTCTCCGTGTCCACTCTCTCAGATTTGGCAAATTCCGGAAGATGATTAATCCCAACAGATAACGACAATTAACAGGTGGAAAATGGAGTCCAGGAGCGGTCGTATCAACCAGGTTAACAGACAGGTAAACAAGAACCAACTGGCGATGGGACAGGGAGAGGGAGGGATCAACAGCACAGGACCGAACTACGTGACTAAGCTCCGCCCCATCGCACCAGCACCAGTTGGTGGGTGTCGCACAATCAAACAATATGGGTAAACTAGGCCAATCATTCAGAAAAAAAGCTATTCTGGTTGGCAACTTCCCCCTTAACATGATTGAATTTATGCACTATGCAGAGGGATGATAATAATATTAAGTCATCAGATTACACACAGTTGGGTTAACTCCCCTGCAAGAGCCCCTCCAGTATTAGCAAACCTGGTAAGAGAGAATGAGTAATAAAAACAGAATATATTAATATTAGATACAGACAGGTAGGGTAGGGTAGGTAGTAGGTAGGTGGGATGCTATGTCCACTACTCATAAGTCAACATAAGGATACTTACCAAATAGAAAACCCAGCACCGGTTGGTGCACGATCTTGGACATTAACAGAATACCACTGGAAAGAGAAAAGATAAGAGATTATTTACATCACCGGACCTAGAGGTACAGCAAAAGAGATTATTAAGCACGGGACATAGACGGTACAGATAAGAGGTATTTACATCAACGGGACATAGACGTACAGATAAGAGATTATACTCACGGGACATAGATGTAACAGTAAGAGATTAGTTACATCACCGGGGACATAGAAGGATACAGATACACGAATTATTTACATCACCGGGACATAGACGGTAAGATAAGAGATTATTTACACACCGGGACATAGACGGTACAGTAAGCGAGTATTTACATAACCGGGACATAGAAGGATACAGATAAAAGATTATGACAATCACGGGGACATAGACGGTACAGAATAAGAGCTTATTTAAATCACCGGACAAAGACGGTAAGATAAGAGATTATTTACATCACCGGACATAGACGGTACAGATAAGAGAGTATTTTACATCACAGGGACATAGCGGTTACAGATAAGAGATTATTTACCTCACGGGACATAGACGGGACAGATAAGAGAATTATTTACATAACCGGACATAGATGGTAAAGATAAGAGTTTTACATCACAGGGACATAGAAGGTACAGATAAAAGACGTATGTACTCACCGGGACATAGACGGTACAGATAAGAGATATTTACATCAACGGGCCATAGACGGTACAGATAGAGATATTTACATCACTGGGACATAGAAGGTACAGATAACAGATTATTTTACACACCCGGGACATGAACGGTACGATAAGCAGATTATTGACACAACGGGAACATAGCGGTACGATAGAGATTATTTACATGACCGGGACAAGCGGTACAGATAAGAGGGATTTATTTACATTACCGGGACAGACGTACAGATAAAGAGATTATTTACAGCACTGACTTTAGACGGTACAGATAAGAGATTATTACATCACCGGGACATAGACGGTACAGATAAGAGATTATTTACATCACCGGGACATAGACGGTACAGATAAGAGATTATTTACATCACCGGGACATAGACGGTACAGATAAGAGATTATTTACATCACCGGGACATAGACGGTACGAATAAAGATTATTTACATCACGGGACATAGACGGTACAGTACAGACTTAAGAAGATTATTTACTCAACGGGACATAGACGGTACAGATAAGAGATATTTACATCCACCGGGCCAAATAGACGGACCGAGCTAAAGATTCATTACCTCCACCGGGGACATAGAGGTTACAGATAAGAGATTATTTACCATCACCGGACATGAGACGGTCACAGCAAGATTAAAAGATTATTTACCTCACCGGGCCCAATAGACGGACAGAGATAAGAATATTTACATCCCGGCACATGCGGTACAGATAAGATATTGACATCACGGGACATAGACGGTACAGATAAGAGATTATTTACAATCACGGGACATAGACGGTATACAGATAAGAGATTATTTACATAACCGGGACATAGACGGTAACAGATAAGAGATTATTTACCATCACCGGGAAATCATAGACGGTACAGAAAGAGATTATTACACACCGGGACATAGACGGCACAGATAAGAGATTATTTACATCACAGGGACATAGCGGTTACAGATAAGAATTATTTACATCAACGGGAATAGAACGGGTACAGATAGAGATTTTACATCACCGGGACATTAGACGGTACAGATAAGAGATTATTTACATGAAACAATTTGTATAGTATATACCTGTGGTAAATGTCTGGAGACGAGTGCCACGGAGGCATAACCACAGCCAGACAATAACTGGCTGGTGTGAGCAAGAAGAAGGATAAATGTGTGAGAACCACCCCCATCCGACCATCTGGGAGTAAAACAAGACGTGCTGTGGTCGAATAATCGTCCAGTGTTGGGGCCCGGCGTAAATGTTCCTATGAGAAATCCCAGAATACCTGCATGAGTTTCCGCACCCCGATGGGTTTTATTAGCCTTGAAGGGGCAATAAATAAACAGTTATTTAGTTACTCATGTTACTTTGCTCTAAATAGAAGAGGTCACTACAGTCTACTCTGAGGCGGTCATATTTCATAACGTTTAGGGAGGAGGAAGGAGTTGATCAAAGGGACCAGTGATGGGGATTTGTACCAACTTGGGCAATGAAGGAAGCAACTCAGGAAACCCACTGGGAATAGCGCAGGTCAATAGCAAAACAGCCAGGGTACGACATTAAACACCCAGCCCTGAAATAAACCAGAGAAAATTATTGGACCTGATACAGGGAGATCGAAAGGAAAAGGAAACGTACATTTAACACACAAGGCAGTTTTACATTGAAAGATTGGGCACCCCCAAAACTATAACCCCCCCACTACTGGCCCACCATGTAAGTGTAGTGTAATCTTCCTCACATCCCAGCTCCATATGGTCTCTGTAGTCCCCCCCAAAGTCCAAAACTGCCCACCAGGAGGGTAGAAGAGTCCATAGACTCTGCATCCTATCTGCCGCCGGAGAAGTTTGGCAATCCGTACTGCAGGCCTTTATCCACCTCCCTCTCCCCCCTCCCACCCTAGTGTTATAAAAAACCTTTGCTAGCATATACTAGAGGACGAGTACTGTCGGATAAGGTGATACCTTTTTATTACGGGATAACAGTTCATTTTTAGATACCCTTCTCTTCCTTAAGGAGTTGTAATTCATGAGATTAGGAAGAATAACACACATGGTCCATCTGGATACATGCCCCTAACACAGACTCATTCAAACATAATTACTAAAAAGTACAAATTAAACAATAAGCTCTGATTCTGGCAGCGACAGAACCGATACACACTGCTAGTATTAAACCATACCCCTAACTGATACACACTGCCTATAGTAAAACCCTCCTAAACAATAACCACTGCATAGTATTAGCCCTCCCCTAACTGATACACACTGCTAGTAGTAACCCTCTCTGATACACACTTGCATAGTATTAACCTCCCCTAACTGATACACACTGAATAGTATTAACCCTCCCCTCCAACATACACAGCATAGTATTAACCCCCCCCCTAACTTATACACAATGCATAGTATAACCCTCAGAAACAATACACACTGAATAGTATTAACCCTCCCTAAACCAATACACAATGTAGTATTAACCCTCCCTAACCATACACACTGCATAGTATTAACCCTACCTACAATGAGACACACGTGCTAATATTACACCCCCCTCAACCAATACACACTGCATAGTATTACCCCCCCTCCCCTAACCCGATAAACACCGCATAGTATTAAACCCTCCCTAACGATACACACTGACATAGGTTATACCCCCCTAACCGCCAATTACACACTGCATAGTATACCACCCTAACCAAATACACAATGCAATGTATTAACCCCCTAACAATGATACACACTGCATAGTATAACCCTCCCTAACTGATACACACTGCATAGTATCACCACCCCTAACTGATACAACTGCATAGTATAAAACCCACCCCGAAACTTGAATACCATGCATAGTATTAACCCTACTCTAACTGATACACACTGCATAATATTAACCCTCCCACTAACTTATACACACTGCATGTATTAACCCTCCCTAACCCCATACACACGCATAGTATTAACCCTCCCTAACCGTACACACATGCATAGGATTTTAAACCTCCCCTAACTGATACACACTGCATAGTATTGAACCTCCCTAACCAATACACACTGCACAGTTATTAACCCTCCTCAATGATACACACTGCATAAGTATTAACCTCCCTAACTGATACACAATGCATATGTAATTAACCCTCCCCTAACCAATACACACTGCATAGTATTAACCCTCCCTAACCGATACACACTGCATAGTATTAACCTCCCTAACCGATACACACTGCATAGTTAACCCTCCCCTAACTGATACACACTGCATAGTATTAACCCTCCCTAACCAATACACACTGCACAGTATTTACCCTCCTCTAACTGATACAAACTGCATAATATTAACCCTCCCTAACCAACACACTGACATAGTATTAACCCTCCCTAACCAGCACACACTGCATAGATATAAGAACCCTCCCTAAAAGATACACACTGCATAGTATTAACCCTCCCTAACCGATACACATGCATAGTACCCAACAACACATCATACAACACTGCATAGATAACTCTAACAACCTGCAGGTTACCCATCCCCTAACATGCATAAAACAATGCGTCAGTAGTAACCATACACCTACGATACACACTGCATAGTATTAACCCTACAAACCAATCTTAACCCCCTAACTACCACACTGCATAGTATTAACCCTCCCAACCCCAATATACCCAACTGACACACGCTGCATAGTACTTAACCCCTATAATGATACACACGGCATAGTATAACACCTCCCTACCAATACCTAATTGATAGTATTAACCCTACTCTAACTGAACGTTTTCCCACTTCACACTGCCGTATCCCCAACACCACATATCGTAACCCTCCCCACCGATACACACTGCATAAGTATTACACCCTCCAAACAACATCAGATTAACATGACCGTACCGGATACCACGGCCAGTTTCACCCGTCCAAACCGATACACATTCGTGCGACGGTTCTCTGATGTACCCGGCTCAGACCTCAGACCATACGCTGCACAGATTACAAGCACACTCAAGTCAATAGAGAACTGAATACACAGAAGCTAAATCATAACACCATGAACCCATTAGTATTAACCCCCCCTTAACCACACACACGATAGTATAAACCCTCCCTAACCAATACACACTGCATAGTATTAACCCCCTAACCGATACACACTGCATAGTATTAACCCTCCCCTAACATGTACACATGCATAGTATTAACCACTCCTAACACATCACACAACTGCACAGTATTTACCTCCTCTAAACTAATACACACTGCATTTATAATATTAACCTCCCCTAACCGATACACACTGATGTATTAAAACCTCTCCCTAACTGATACACACTGCATAGTATTAACCCTCCCTTAACCAGTACACACTGCATAGTATTAAACCCTCCCTAAAGATACACCGCAAGGATTAACCCTCCCTTACCCATAAAAATGCATAGTATTAACCCTCCATAACCAATACAACACTGCATAATATTAACCTCCCTAAACCAATACACACTGCATACACACTGCATAGTATTAACCCCTCTGACCGATACACACTGCAAAGTATTACCCTCCCCTAACAGATAAACAATGCATAGTATTAACCCTCCTCTAACCGATACACACTGCATAGTATTAACACCTCCTAAACCATACACACTACATAGTATAACCATCCCCTAAACGATAACAAATGCATAGTATTAACCCTCTCTAAACTCGATACACACTGCATAGTATAACCTCCCAACCAATAAATAATGGATAGTATTAACCCTCCCCTAACCGATGACACACGCATGGTATAACTCCCCTAATGATACACCACTGCAGAGTATAACACTCCCACGAACCCATACACACTGCATAGTATTAACCTCCCTAACCATACACACTGCATGACTTATTAACCCTCCCCCAACTTGATACACACTGCATAGTATTGAACCCCTCCCTAACCAATTACACACTGCATAGTAGTAAACCCTCTCTAAACGATACACACGCATATATTAACCTCCTAACCCAAACCCCTGCCTATATTATACCCTCCCTACGGATACACACTGCATAGTATTACCTGCCCTAACTGGACACCACTGCTAGATAACCCCCCTAAACCAATACACACTGCAACATATATAACCCCCCTATAACCAATACAACACGCATAGTATTAACCCTCCCCCAACTGAACCACACTGCTAAGTATAACCCTACTCGACTGATTACACACTGAATATTAACTATGAATAACAATTACACACTGCTACGTATTAACCCTCTCCAATAAAACAATACAACACTGCATAGTATTACCACCCCCTAACTGAACACACTGCCATACGATCAAATATCCCTAACCAATACAACACTGATAGTTAAAACCTCCCCTAAACTGATACCCACTGCATTAGTATTAACCCTCCCTACCCGATACCACTAGCATAATACTTAAAACCCTTCCCCCTAACAATACGCCACTGCATAATATTAACCCTCCCCTAATCAATACGCACTGCACTAGTATTAACCCTCCCCCTAAACCGATACACATGCATAGTATTAACCCTCCCTCCAACTGAACACACTGCATGTATCAACACGCTCCACTAACGATACACATGCAATAGCATAACCCTCCTTTCAACCAGTAGTAACACAATGACATTAGTATTTAACCCTCCCCTAACAATACACACTGGCATAGTATTAACCCCCTTAACCAATACCACAACTGACATATATAACCCTCCCTAACCAATCCCCCATGCATAATATTCACCCTCCCTCCAACCATAACCACTTCATAGTAGTTAACCCCTGAACCGAGTACACCACTGCAAGTATTAACCCTCCCCTAACCGAAAAACATTGCATAGTATTAACCCCCCCTTAACTGATCACAAGCCAGCATCGTATTAACCCTCCTCGTAACTGATTACACACATGACATACGTATTAACCCCCTAACCAATAACACCTGCTAGTATTTAACCTCCCCTATCCAATACACCCACGCGTGTATTACCCCTCACCACTAACAGAACACCACTGCATAGTATTAACACCCCCCAACCAATACACACGGCATAGGATTAACCCTCATTTAATCAATACCACTGAGGGAGGGTTAATACTATGCAGTGTGTATCAGAGGAGGGTTAATACTATGCAGTGTGTATCAGTTAGGGGAGGGCTAATACTATGCAGTGTGTATTGGTTAGGGAGGGTTAATACTATGCAGTGTGTATCAGTTAGGGGATGGTTAATACTATGCAGTGTGTATCGGTTCTGCTGCCAGAATGCAGAGCTTTATTGTTTAATTGTACTTTGTGAGTATATATGTTTGTATGTAGTCTGTGTTAGGGGCATGTACCAGATGGACATGTGTGTTATTCTTTCCTAATCTCATGTTACACTCCTTAAGGAAGAGAGAAGTGTATCTAAAAATGAACTGTTAGTCCGTAATAAAAAGGTATCACCTTATCCTACAGTACTCGTCTCTTAGTATATGCTAGCAAAGGGGTTTTACACTAGGGGGAGGGGGAGGGAGGGGGAGAAGGCCTGCAGTACGGATGCCAAACTTCTCCCGGAGGCCAGATAGGAGGCAGAGTCCTATGGACTCTGCTATCCTCCTGGTGGGCAGTTTTTGGGACTTTGGGGGGGACTACAGGAGAACCATATGGAGCTGGGATGTGAGGTAAGGATTACACTACACTACATGGTGGGGCCAGTAGTGGGGGGATTATAGTTTTGGGGGTGCACATCATTTCAATGTAAACTGCCTTGTGTGTTGAAATTGTACGTTTCCTTTTCCTTTCGATCTCCCTGTATCAGGTCCAATATTTCTCTGGTTTATTTCAGGGCTGGGTGTTTAATGTCGTACCCTGGCTGTTTGCTATTCCTGCCGCTATTCTCAGTGGGTTCCTGAGTGACTTCCTTATTGCCCAAGGTTGGTACAATCCCCATCACTGGTCCTATGGATCAAATCCTTCCTCCTACCGGTATGAAATATGACACAGCTCAGAGTAGACTGTAGTGACTTCTATGTAGCCAAGTAACATGTACAGTAACTAAATGAACTGTTACTTTATTTCCCCTTCAGGCTATAAACCCATCTGGGTGCGGAAACTCATGCAGGTATTCTGGGATTTCTCATAGGAACATTGTACGCCGGGCCCCAACACTGGACGATTATTCACCACACGTCTTGTTTTATCCACAGATGGTCGGAATGGGGTTTTTCAGCACATTTATCTTCTTCTTGGCTCACACCAGCAGTTATTGTCTGGCTGTGGTTTATGCCTCCGTGGCACTCGGTCTCCAGACATTTAACCACAGGTAGTAGATTATAACAAATTGTTATCATGTAAATAATCTCTTATCTGTACCGTCTATGTCCTCGTGGTGAGTATACTCATTAATTTCTTCTTAATCTTGTACCTTCTTATGTCCCGGTGAATGTCAATAATCTCTTATCTTTACCTTCTATGTCCCGGTTGATGTAAATAATCTCTATCTGTACCGTCTAATTGTCCTTGGTGATTGTAAATAATCTCTTTTCTTGTAATGCTTGTCTTTTTCTCTATGTCCCGGTGATGTAAATAATCTCTTATCTGTACCGTCTATGTCCCGGTGATGTAAATAATCTTATCTGTACCTTCTATGTCCCGGTGATGTAAATAATCTTCTATCGTACCGTCTATGTCCCGGTGATGTAAATAATCTCTTATCTGTACCGTCTATGTCCGGTGATTAAATATTCTTATCTGTACTCTCTTGTCCCCGGTGATGTAAATAATCTCTTATCTGTACCGTCTATGTCCCGGTGATGTAAATAATCTCTTATCTGTACCTGTCTATGTCCCGGTGATGTAAATAATCTCTTATCTGTACCGTCTATGTCCCGGTGATGTAAATAATCTCTTTATCTGTACCGTCTATGTCCCGGTGATGTAATAATTCTTTATCTGTACCTGTACTATTGTCCCGGTGATTGGGTAAAATAATGCTCTATCTGTAGACGGTCTTGTCTCGTGAGGAATAATCTCTACGCGGACCGTCTATTGTCCCGGGGAGGTAAATAAGCGCGTAGCTGTAACCTGGGGCTATGGCCCGGTTGATTTTTAAATAATATATTCAATCTCTAAATCTGGTAAAACTTGTCTAAGGTGCCCGGTGGAGGGAATAATCTTCGAGCACGGGGACCGGTCTGATGTGTGCCCGGTGATGGGAATATCTGGCGTGCGGCTGGGACCGGGGGGTCGGGTCAGGGGGGCGCCCGGCCGGTAGGGTTAAATATATCCTCTTATTCTTGTAGCCCTCGTAGTCCGGTATAGGGGTAAAGATATCTGCGGAGCGTACCGTCGAGGTTCCGGGGCATTGGGCTCAATAAAGCGCGAGGCGGGACCGTCTAGGGCCGGTGAGGTAAATAATCTTTATCGTACCTTCTTATGTCCCTCTGGGGATGTAAATAATCTTCTTTAGTCTGGACCCGGGCGAGGGCCCGGTGATGGAAAGAAGCGCTTATCGGTACCTGCTATCGTGGCCCGGGGAATTTAAAGAATCGTGTTCGCTTACCTCTATTGTGTCCCCGGTGATGTAAAGTATCTCTTATCGGGACCGTCTATTGGTCCTCGGTGATGTGAATACATCGTTTTTATCGTATCCGGTCTCCGGGTGAGGTAATATCAGTTTCTTTCTCGCTGACACGTCATGGGCCCGGTGATGTACATAATGCCTTGTCGGTACCGTCTCTAGTCCCGGTGATGTACATAATTCTTATTCTATGACTCTCTTGTCCCGGTTGATGTATCATAGGGGGGTAATCCTCTTATCTGTACCTGTCTTATGTCCCGGTGATGTAAATACTATCTTATTGTAAGCCTCTATGTCCCGGTTGATTGAAATAATTCTCTTATCGGTACCGTCATTGTCTCTGTGTGATTTGTAATAATCTCTGATCTGTACCGTCTATGTCCCGGTGATGTAAATAATCTTTTATCTGTACCTTCTATGTCCCGGTGATGTAAATAATCTCTTATCTGTACCATCTATGTCCCGGTGATGTAAATAATCTCTTATCTGTACCGTCTATGTCCCGGTGATGTAAATAATCTCTTATCTGTACCGTCTATGTCCCGGTGATGTAAATAATCTCTTATCTGTACCGTCTATGTCCCGGTGATGTAAATAATCTCTTATCTTTCTCTTTCCAGTGGTATTACTGTTAATGTCCAAGATCTTGCACCAACACGTGCTGGGTTTCTATTTGGTAAGTATCCTTTATGGTTGGATTATGAAGTAGTGACATAGCATCCCACCTACCTATCTACCTACCTACCTACCTGTCTGTATCTATATATAATATATTCTGTTTTTATTACTCATTCTCTCTTACCAGGTGTGGCTAATACTGGAGGGGCTCTTGCAGGTGAGTTACCCACACTGGGTGTAAATCTGATTATTAATATTATTATCATCTTCCTCTGCAGGGCAGTAAAATTCAATCATGTTAATGGGGAAGTTGCACCAGAATAGCTGTTTTCTGAATGATTGGCCCTAGTTTATCCCATATTGTTTGATTGCCGACACCCACCCACTGTGCGGTGCGATGGGGCGGAGCTTAGTCACGGTAGTTAGGATGCTGTGCTGGTTTGATCCCTCCCTCTCCCTGTCATCGCCAGGTGTGGTTCTTGTTTACCTGTCTGGTTACCTGATTGATACGACCGGCTCCTGGAACTCCATGTTCCACCTGTTAATTGTCGTTAATCTGTTGGGATTAATCATCTTCCTGGAATTTGCCAAATCTGAGAGAGTGGACACGGAGACAATCCACGTGTAAGTGGCCACGAGGACAGGGGATGGTACGTGGCAGATCTCACCTCCTCAGGACAGGAGAGAGCAGCGCCCCCTGCAGGTGGATGAAGCCATAGAACTTTCCCACGATGCACTGCGCCAGCTGTTGGTAACCCCACTGAGTGAACAGATAAGGGGGTTCAATGACTATAATAATAATGTTATTTATTTCCTTTTTTACCCCATTCCAGGGTCTGGCCCCATAAACCAAACTCACCACATTCCTGCTCTAAATGCAATAAAGGGATTTTTACAACAATAAAAATTAAAAACCGTTTTTGGCTGTGATTCAATCAAGGCGTTAACCTTCCAACCGGATGTCACTCAATATCCGACTGGATCAAATGGACATAAAGCTCCACCCATCAGTTAGGGAGGCGGGACCAACCATGATTGGATTGTTTTTAAGGTAAGTACTAGTATTGATTTAGTTCCTTGTTACATACATACATACATGCGTACATACATACATAACACATACATGCATAATGGCTATTAGAGTTTAGTTCTCCTTTATTCTCCCAGACAGACAAACACAGGTTAGAACCTTTGAGTCTATGGTATCATTTCTAGCAGGATCCCTCTGATTGGACATTGTCACCCTAGGAGGGGTTTGTAATCAGTTAGTGTTGCAGTACATAATGTAACCAGTAGGGGGCTACATACCCTTTAGTCCATTGAACTGAATGCAGCTTCTTAATATCCCTAATTTATTCCCTGGGAGGACACAGAAGACTCACATTGCACTATAGTGACTTATGGGGGGTGATGAGACGTTGCACTTGCACTAAGGGGGTAGAGCTGGGCATCAAAGTGGCATTAACAGCCACCTGGCTAATAATGGGCATTGGCTCTCACCCAGAGGCCTCTGCTTCATGCCATGTGGACAGAGGGTATCCGCTTTTTTTCCCTCTGCCTAATCTCCAGGAAGACATCTATGGTCATTCTAAAGACCGTTTTAGTTTGGGGGGTGATTTACTAAACTTGCCCTTTAAGGATTAATGTTGGCTACATTGTATCATTCCATTTCCCATTGTAAATCCTGATGGTTTAGTAAAACACTTTATAAGTTGACAAACAGCAAGTGAGAATATGCCACGTATTCTAATTAATGTTTAATTACACAGTATTAATTATTATCGGAGCAGAATTGTGTCCCAAGATTCCACTCGGCTTCTAAATACTCAGTAGGAAGAGATTTAAACCAAAGAGCTTGCAATTTACCCATTATCCAATCCCTCTGGCAGCTCCGTCATTTAGATCCTGGTACAAAGAGCCCTGTCCTGACACGTGTCTGATTTGCACGTTTGGCGGTATCTTTATTATGTTTAATTGAAAAGAACTGCGGATCCTGATCATGAATATTCAATGCTGCCTCTTTGGAGGCCATCCAGAAAGCCTCTTGATTGTCTTCTGACTCACAGCAAGGAGGCCTGTCAGGCCACAATGGCAGCAGGAATGCTGTTAATTGAAATAGCTTCATTAATTAGTAATTAACAGCAGAGTAATGACTATGTCACACATCGTATTTCAGTAAATGCCCTTCATGTGTTATGGAGACTTTAATTAAAGAATATGCATTTTAATTAAAAGCTAAAGTTGGCCTGTGGCCTTTACAAAGACTGAAGAGTCCGTTTAAGTTTCCCTGATCACATATCATCAGAATTACAGATTAACAAACAAATACCAAGTACTTACTGACAGCAAAGAACATACGGATATGATACGGAGGATACACTGTAACAGTGATTGATACACAGTGGAAGTGGGAAAGATGTTCTGTATATTTGTCCCTATATATATATATTATAAAGTTCCTTTCTGTATGGATATGATACGGAGGATACACTGTAACAGTGTTTAATACACAGTGGAAGTGGGAAAGATGTTCTGTATATTTGTCCCTATATATATATATATATATTATAAAGTTCCTTTCTGTATGGATATGATACGGAGGATACACTGTAACAGTGATTGATACACAGTGGAAGTGGGAAAGATGTTCTGTATATTTGTCCCTATATATATATATATATATATATTATAAAGTTCCTTTCTGTACGGATATGATACGGAGGATACACTGTAACAGTGTTTGGTACACAGTGGAAGTGGGAAAGATGTTCTGTATATTTGTCCCTATATATATATATATATTAGAAAGTTACTTTCTGTATGGATATGATACGGAGGATACACTGTAACTTTCTGTATGGATATGATACGGAGGATACACTGTAACAGTGTTTGATACACAGTGGAAGTGGGAAAGATGTTCTGTATATTTGTCCCTATATATATATATATATATTAGAAAGTTACTTTCTGTATGGATATGATACGGAGGATACACTGTAACAGTGATTGATACACAGTGGAAGTGGGAAAGATGTTCTGTATATTTGTCCCTATATATATATATATATTAGAAAGTTACTTTCTGTATGGATATGATACGGAGGATACACTGTAACAGTGTTTGATACACAGTGGAAGTGGGAAAGATGTTCTGTATATTTGTCCCTATATATATATATATATTAGTTATAAAGTCCTTTCTGTATGGATATGATACGGAGGATACACTGTAACGTGTTGATACACAGTGGAAGTGGGAAAGATGTTCTGTATATTTGTCCTATATTATATATTATAAATTTTTTTCCTTCTGTATGATATGATACGGAGGATACACTGTAACAGTGTTTGATACACGTGGAAGTGGAAAGATGTTCTGTATATTTGTCCCTATTATATATATTATAAAGTTCCTTTCTGTATGGATATGATAACGGAGGATACACTGTAACAGTGATTGATACACAGTGGAAGTGGGAAAGATGTTCTGTATATTTGTCCTATATATATATATATATATATATATATATATAGTTTAAGTCCTTTCTGTAGGATATGATACGGAGGATACCTGTAACAGTGATTGATACACAGTGGAAGTGGGAAAGATGTTCTGTATATTGTCCCTATATATATATATTATAAGTTACTTTCTGTAGGATATGATACGGAGGATACACTGAACAGTGTTTGATCACAGTGGAAGTGGAAAGATGTTCTGTATATTTGTCCCTATATATATATATATATATTAAAGTTCCTTTCTGTATGGATATGATACGGAGGATACACTGTAACAGTGATTGATACACAGTGGAAGTGGGAAAGATGTTCTGTATATTTGTCCCTTATATATATATAATATATATTTATAAAGTTCCTTTCTGTATGGATATGATACGAGGATACACTGTAACAGTGTTGATACACAGTGGAAGTGGGAAAGATGTTCTGATATTTGTCCCTATATATATATATATATTATAAAGTTCCTTTCTATTGATATGATAGGAGGATACACTGTAACAGTGATTGATACACAGTGGAAGTGGGAAAGATGTTCTGTATATTTGTCCCTATATATATATATATTATAAAGTTCCTTCTTCTGTATGGATATGATACGGAGGATACACTGTAACAGTGATTGATACACAGTGGAAGTGGGAAAGATGTTCTGTATATTTGTCCCTATATATATATATATATATATATATATATTATAAAGTTCCTTTCTGTATGGATATAATACGGAGGATACACTGTAACAGTGTTTGATACACAGTGGAAGTGGGAAAGATGTTCTGTATATTTGTCCCTATATATATATATATATTATATTATAAAGTTCCTTCTGTATGGATATGATACGGAGGATACACTGTAACATGGATTGATACACAGTGGAAGTGGGAAAGATGTTCTGTATATTGTCCCTATATATATATATATATATTATAAAGTTCCTTTCTGTATGGATATGATACGGAGGATACACTGTAACAGTGATTGATACACAGTGGAAGTGATGTGTTAGATAGTTGTATGTCTATCTCTGTGTCAGTCTCTGTATATGTGTTTTTCTCTTATTTTAATTTTAAATTCTCTTTAAAACTGAGTTGACGGGAGGATGTGACATCCAGTCGCGGTGGAATGATTGTACCCCCCATATGGATGTCGGTATGTGGAAGCGGTTACATGGCAGTTGTAGCGAGAGATCAAAGTCGTATTTCCTTAGTGATCTACAAAGTTAGTTTAAAGACAACATTTAATTTTTAATAAGTTAACAAAGCGAGAAGTTGAAAGAGAAGCTGGTGGTGTGGGGGGGTGGATGATGTGAGATGGGTCTGTGGTGTGGGGGGGTGGATGATGTGAGATGGGTCTGTGGTGTGGGGGGGGCTGGATGATGGGTGGATGATGGGTGTGTGTTGGTGGGGGTGGATATGTGTGATGGTCGTGTTGTGGGGGGGTGGATGATGTGGATGGGTCTGTGGTGTGGTGGGGTGGGATGCTGTGAGATGGTCTGTGGTGTGGGGGGTGGATATGTGAGATGGGTTCTGTGGTGTGGGGGGGTTGGTGATGATGTGAGATGGGGTTCCTGTGGTGGGGGTGGGTGGTGATGTGAGATGTGGTGGGGGGGAGATGTGGAGGGTCTGTGGATGTGGGGGGGGTTTGCGATGATTGAGATGGTTGTGGTGTGGGGGGGTGGATGATGTGAGATGGCTGTGTGATGATTGATGGGTCTGTGGGGGGGGTGGATGATATGTTGAGATGGGTCGTGTGTGGGTGTGGGGGTGGATGACTGTGAGATGGGTCTGTGGTGTGTGGGGGGGGATGATGTGAGTGGGTCTGTGGTGTGGGGGTGGCGTATGATGGATGGTGAGATGGTCTTCTGTGGTGTGGGGGGGTGGATGATTGTGAGATGGGTCTGGGTAGTGGGTGGAGGTGTGGATGATGTGAGAGATGGTCTGGTGTGTGGGGGGGTGGATGATTGTGAGATGTGTCTGTGTGTGGGGGGGTG
The DNA here is from genome assembly GCA_019447015.1 of Hymenochirus boettgeri. Taxonomy (NCBI): domain Eukaryota; kingdom Metazoa; phylum Chordata; class Amphibia; order Anura; family Pipidae; genus Hymenochirus; species Hymenochirus boettgeri. The sequence continues at coordinate 82,769 of JAACNH010000561.1, forward strand.
GATGATGTGAGATGGGTCTGTGGTGTGGGGGGGTGGATGATGTGAGATGGGTCTGTGGTGTGGGGGGGTGGATGATGTGAGATGGGTCTGTGGTGTGGGGGGGGGATGATGTGAGATGGGTCTGTGGTGTGGGGGGGGTGGATGATGTGAGATGGGTCTGTGGGTGGGGGGTGGATGATGTGAGATGGGTCTGTGGTGTGGGGGGGTGGATGATGTGAGATGGGTCTGTGGTGTGGGGGGTGGATGAGTGAATGGGTCTGGTGGTGTGGGGGGGTGGATGATGTGAGATGGGTCTGTGGTGTGGGGGGGTGGATGATGTGAGATGGGTCTGTGGTGTGGGGGGGTGGATGATGTGAGATGGGTCGGTAGATGGCAGGTTTCCTGGCGCCTGTGTATAACAGATGCTCCCAGCGGTTCCTCTAATAGCTACTAAATAACACGCTGTTACCATTTCCCCCTTTGGTGCCTTCGTCTATCAATGGGCAATTTGCTTTTCACAAGTGGTAAAGTTTCAGTGTCAATCAGGATTTCCGCCTCGGGCTCTTTCTGCTGATTAGAGGGAGAGAAACCAGAATTAGTTTTAAATAAAAAATAACTCTGCCTGGCGTCTAAAGTTACCGGGAGAAGAAACTGCACGGGGTTAAAGGAATAAGAGTTCCCTTAGGCAATTTAACCCATTGTGTCCCTGTAATAGAAATGGCCTATGGATTGTGGGTAATGGGGAGGGAAACATTGTTTATTGTCTACACCAGAGATCCCAGTCTCCGATGACACCTGTACAGAGCCCAGATGTCAATCTCAGGCTGGGCGCTTAAGGCATTTGACTGATAAAAGGGCCCGATATGCGTGTGACAGGAGATTTAAATCGTAGCCGCGGGCGAAGGTCTCTTATTAAACACAAACCAATGGAGATTTACATACACTGAGCTTTAAACTGCCTCTCCCATCTGTTCCCCTACAACAAAGCCAAAGGAAATAACCCTTTATCGCCCACAATGCTCTGCAGTAGGGAACTACAGGTGTCCGATTGCCAAGGGCAAAATAAAGTACCAGCAAGAATGGGGGAAACACAGGAAAAAAAATCTCATTTTCACCGAGAGTAAAGGAATGGTTAGAAAGTGGTTATGGAACTAGAGAACGGTTATAGAGAATGGTTATAGAACTAGAGCCGGTTTTATACAATGGTTATATGAGACTAGATAATGGTTTATAGGAGCATGTAGTTCTCGCACTTACGACTGGTTATAGAACGAGAGACATGGTCTCGCGATGTTTATAGCACTCGCGCCTGGTTATCGAGAATTGGTTAGAGGGCCAAGAGAGAATGGGGGGTTATAGAGAGAAGGGATCGAACTCGCGCCTTGCTTCTCTGGCTCCTGGTTCCTCGCCCTCTCTCTGGCTGAGGCCTGGTTCATCAGCACGTCGCGCCCGTTCGTAGCAGCCTTTGGTCTCGGCGACCTGTTCTGAGCGGACGGGGGGGAGGATATCTCGTGAGATATGGTTCTAGCGACCTGGTCTAGACTCGCTACCGTTTTCCTCCTTCCTGCGTGTCTCGCGCCTGGTTCTCGCGCCTGCGTTCTCGCCCTCGCGCCTGGTTTTCCTCGCGCCTGGTTCTGCGCCTGGTTGTTCGCGCCCGTGGTTCGCTCACTTCGAGCCCGGTTTCTCCGTCCCTGGTGTTACGGCCTGTTTCGACCACACGCCTGGTTCTCCGCCTGTCTGGACGTTCTCGCCCCTCCGCCCCTTTTCTCGCGCCTGTTCTCGCCCCCATCGCGCCTGATCTCGCCCTCGCGCCTGGTTCTCGAGATCGCCTGGTTTCTCGCTCCTCGAGCCTGGCTCCGGCTCCTGGGTTCTCTGCCCTCGCGCCTGGTCTGGCCTGTTTCGCCCTCGCCCGGTTCTCACGCCCTGGTTCATCGCCGTCGCGCCTGTTCTCTAACTCGCTCATGGTTCTCGAGCCTGGGTCTTGACTCGAGCCTGGTTCTAGCCCTCGCGCCGTGGTTCTCAGGCCCTGCGCCTGGTTCTGCCCTCACGACGGTTATGGACCCATCGAGACGGTTATGGAACTAGAGAATGGTTGGCACTACACATGGTTACATCGCCCTATGCGCTGGTTTCTAGAACTCAAGATGGTTTCTCCGCACTATAGCACGTTTCGCGCGGCCTGGTTTCTCACGCTCCTGGTTTATAGAACTAGCGAATGGTTATCACGAAACTAAGCGAATGGTTCTCACGAGCATGGTCTGGCACTAAGAATGGTTATGGGGGGGGGGGGGGGAACCTACGCCGGGTGCTCATGTCACTTAGCATCTATTGTGGGGTCTTGCTGGCACTCGCGCCGGGGTTCTCGCCTCCCGCATGTTCTCGCGACCTGGTTTTCCCTAGCAGCCTGGTTCTCGCCCTGTGTCTCACAGAGCGCCTGGGGGGGCGAGACCTTGGTCTCTCACGCATAGCGCATTTTCTCGCGAAATTTGGTTAATGCACGTCCAACGTATCATAGAATGGTTATGAACAAGAAACGGTTATAGTAGAATGGTTGTATATGACCTAGCTAAGTTTAATAGAACTAGAGATGTTTTAGACCTCATAGAAGGTTATGGGAACGAGAGAAGGGGGTCGCCCCAGGAGCGCCTTGTGTCTCGCCCTAGACGACGGTGGTTCTACGATCTTGTTGCTAGGCCTACCGACACTGGTTCTATCGCACTGGATCTCATCGAATGTGTTCTGGAACTATCCCTGGGTTCTCGAGCCTGTTCTCAGCACTATAGAATGGGCTTCTGACCTAGAGCAGGTTCTGCCTACAGAATTATGTAGAATTAGGACTGGTGGAAGAATGGGTAGAGAACTGGAAGAAATGGAGTAAACACATTATCAGAGAATGTGATGCGCCCTCGAGTAACGCGTCTCGGTCCCTGGTTTCTCTCCTACCGCACGCACTGGCTTCTGTAATTGTTTATAGCACTGCGAGAACGGTTATAGAGCCTGGTATTTAGAATAGAGAAACGGTATAGAGAATGGTTCTAGAACTGAGAGACTGTTTCTTAGAACTACTATAATGTTTTCTAGAGACTAGGTTAGTATAACTAGAGACCATGTTGATATAGAGAATGGGTTGAGAAACTATCGAACGTTTGATAGAGGATGGTTATAGCAACTGAGAGGATGGGTATAGAGAAGGTTTCTTAGACCTAGCAGAAGCGTTTACATAGGAATGGTTTTAGTCGCCCTAGAGCCGGTGTTCTGGGGAAGTTGGGGGGGTATAGCCCTCAATGCATGGGTTCTCGCGCACTTGTTCTAGATCCTCTAAGACTTTGCTTCTCAGGACCTCGCGCGGTTCTGCAGCCCTCGGGTCCTTACACCTCGGGCCTGGGTTCTCGCGCCTGGGTCTCGCTCCTGGGTTTCTGCCTTCGCGCCGTGTTCCTCGCGCCCGGTTCTCTCGCCCACTTTCATCGCGCCTGGTTCGTCACTCCTGGTTTCTCAGCCACTTGGTTCTCGCGCCTGTATCCCGCGCCTGGTTTCGTCGCGCTTGGTTTCATCGCCCTCGCGCCTGGTTCTCCGCCGGGTTGTCGCGCATGGTTTAGCGCTGGTTATCGAGCCTTTGGTCTCGAACTCGCGGACTGTTATGGACATGGTTCTGTCCCCTAGAGAACGGTTATAGCGCCTGTTATCGCCCTAGCGCTGGTTCTAGCGACTGGTTATCCACTCGAGAATGAGTTATCGATATGGTTCTGAATGGTTATCGAACGAGAGAACGGTTACAGGAGAATGGTTATAGAACTAAGAATGGTTATAGAACTAGAGAAAACGTTTAAAACGCGTTTTATAGAGAATGTTTATCGACGAATGGTTATCGCACTAGAGCATGGTTCTAGCATCGATTCATGGTTTATCGAGACTGGTTATAGCACTAGAATCCCGGTTTAGAGAATGGTTATTCGAACTCGAGATGTGTTGGAATCGGGGGTTTATAGAACCTAGAAACGGTTATCGGAGAATGGTTATAGAACTAGAGACTTGTTGTGAACGAGAGAATTGTTATAGACCTAGAGAATGGTTATAGAGAATGGTGTTATAGAACTTATAGATGTTATAGAGAATGGTTATGGACTAGAGAATGGTTAATTGAGAATGTTTATAAGAGACTGGGTTATAGAACCAAGATGGTTATAGAACCAGAGAATGGTTCTAGAACTAGAGAATGGTTATAGAGAATGTTTATAGAGAATGGTTATAGAGAATGGTTATAGAACTAGAGAATGGTTATGGAACTAGAGAATGGAACCAGAGAATGGTTATGGACTAGAGAATGGTTATAGAGAATGGTTATGGAACTAGAGAATGGTTACTACACTAGATAATTTTATATGAGAAGGTTATGGAACTAAGATGGTTTATAGAACTAGAGAATGGTTATTGAACTATGAGATGTTTTAAGAGAATGGTTATAGAACTAGAACATGGTTATAGAACTAGAAGACTGGTTATGGAACTAGAGAAGGGTTATAGATAATGGTTTAGAGAAGCCGTTCTAGAGAGCGTTATATGGACTAGAGAATGGAACTAAGAATGGTTATAAAACTATACTGGTTTGGAACTAGAGAATGGTTATAGAAGTGGTTATGAACTGATCGTATTTACGACTAGAGAATGGTTATCTACTGCAGCTTGGGGTTATAAGAACTAGCAGAATGGTTTAGAACGAAGATGTTATAGAGAATGGTGTATAGAACTAGGTGGTTTAATTGGAGACGTAGAGATGGAACCAGAGAATGGTTACTAAAGACTAGAGATGCTTATCGGAAATGGTGTATAGAACTAGAGAGTGGTTGTAGAACTAGAAGTGGTTTATGGAACGCCTAAAGAGTGGTTATGGAACTGAGAGTGATTATGTAACTAGAGATTAGGTTGTTGACTGAGAAGGTTATAGAACTAGAAGAATGGTTTATGGACTACTAGAGAATGGTATGGGAACTAGAACTTGGTTATAGAACAGAGCATGGCTATCGAGAATGTTAGAGAACTAAGAATGGTTAAAACTAGAATGGTTATAGCGAAATGTTATAGAGAACTAGAGAATGTTTATAGAACTAGAGAATGGTTTTGGAACGAGAGAAGGTTATAGAAGTGGTTATGGACTATAGAGTTAGTTTACGGACTAGAGAATGGTTATATAACTAGCAAATTGTTTTATGAACTGAGAATGGTTATGAACTAGAGATGGTTTATAGGAATTAGAGAATGGTATAAGATGGTTATAGAACGCAGAGAAATGGTTTAGGAACTAAGAATGGTTATAGAAACTAGAGAATTCTTATAGAAAAACCAGATAATGGTTATAGAACTAGAGAACGGTTATAGAGAATGGTTATAGAACTAGAGAATGGTAGTAACTAGAGAATGGAACCATAGAATGTTATAAAACTAGAGAGGTTAAAGAAATGGTTTATAGAACTAGAGAGTGTTGTAGACCTATGAGAGTGGTTTGAACTAGGAGTGATTATGGACTAGAGAGTATTGTGGAACTAGAGAAGTGTTATTGAACTAGAGACGGTTATAGAAAGAGATGTTTCTAGATTTAAGACTAGAGAACGGTTAATATGAGAATGGTTATTAGAGAATGGTTTAACGTTAGAATGGTTTATATGGAGAATGGGTTAGAACTAAGGAATGGTTATAAGAATTTCAGAGAATGGTTTACTGACTAGAGGACTGGTTATAGAGAATGGTTATAGAGAATGGTTATAGAGAATGGTTATAGAACTAGAGAATGTTATAGCAGAATGGTGTATGAACTGAGAAGGGATATGAGAAATGGTTAATAGAGAATGTAGATAGGTTATAGATAGAGAATGGTATATCGAAAGGTTATAGAAGAATGGTTTATAGAGAATGGTTATAGAGATGGAAGAATTGTAGGATTGACGGTATTAAGAATGGTTATAGAGAAGGTATGAGAATTGTTATAGAAACTAGAGACTGGTTTATATAGTATGGTTTCGAACTAGAGTATGGTTATAGAACTGTAGAATTGGTTATGCAAACGAGATATGGTCTAGAACTAAGTATGGTTATAGAACTACAGATGGTTATAGAACAGAGATGGTTATCGGGAATTTTTTAGAAGCCAGAATGGTATAAGAACGGTTATCGACACCATAGAGGTTATAAATACTAGTGATACAAGAAACCTATGAAGACAATTGTTTAATAGAAACTAAAGAATGATTATGAGAAAATGTTATATAGAAACTAGGAGAGAATGGTTTAATAGAGAATGGGTTATATAGAAGTTATAGACGTAGAGAACGTTAAATACGGAGACACGTTATAGAGAAACGGTGTCTAGAGACATGGTTATATAAATGGTTATAGAGAATGGTTATAGAGATGGTTATAGAGAATGGTTATAGAGAATGGTTATAGAACTAGAGAATGGTTATAGAGAATGTTTATAGAGAATGGTTATAGAGAATGGTTATAGAAATGTTATAGACTATGAGAATGGTTATGTGACTGGTTAGAGAATAGAGAACGTATAAGAATGGTTTATAGAACTAGAGAATGGTTTATAATAGAATGGTTATAACCTAGAGAATGGTTCTAGAGAATGGTTTATTGAATGTTATAGAACTAGAGAACTTTATAGATAATGGTTTATAGACCTAAGAATGGTTCTAGACTAGAGAACGGTTAATATAGAACGGTTATAGAGACCGGTTAAGAGAAGGTTATATAACTAAGAATGGGGTTATAGAACTGAGATGGTTTCTAATAGGACTGGTTATAGAACTAGAGAACGTTATAGAGACTGGTTTAGAACAGGAATGGTTATGATGGTTAAGAACTAGAGAACGGTTATAGATCACGTGTCTAGAACTAATAAGGTATTGAAACTAGAGAATTGTTCTCGAACTTAAGAAATGGTTATAGAGAATGGGTTATAGAACTAAGAGAATGGTTTATAGAGAATGTTATGGCACTAGACGATGGTTTATAGGAGAATGTTTTATTAAATGTTCTAACCAAGAATGTTTCGAACCAGAGAATGGTTCGTAGAAACTATTGAATGGTTCTAGAGAATGTGTATCGAGAATGGGTTTCTAGAAGTAATGGTTATAGACGTAGAAGAATGTTATGAACTAGAGAATGTTATAGAAGAATGGTTATGGAACTAGAGAATGGTTATAGAGAATGTTTGGAACTAGGAATGGTTTATAACTAGAGAATGTTTATAAGAATGGTTATGGAACTAGAGAATGGTTATAGAACGAGAGAATGGTTATGGAACTAAGCAATGTTTTATAGCGAGGTTATGAACTATAAAATGGTTATAGAACTAGAGAATGGTTATGGAACTAGAGAAGGGTTATAGAGAAGGGTTATAGAGAAGCGTTATAGAGAAGCGTTATAGAACTAGAGAATGGAACTAGAGAATGGTTATAAAACTAGAGAATGGTTATGGAACTAGAGAATGGTTATAGAGAGTGGTTATGGAACTAGAGAGTAGTTACGGAACTAGAGAATGGTTATAGAGAATGGTTATAGAACTAGAGAATGGTTATGGAATGGTTATAGAACTAGAGAACGGTAATGGATTATGGGAACTACAAAACTGGTATAGAACTAGAGAATGGTTATAGGAATGTTAACTAGCAAATGTGTTTAGAACTAGAGAATGGTTATGAACTAGAGATGGTTTATAGGAAAAGTATAGAATGGTTATAGAACGCAGAGATGGTTTAGGAACTAGAGAATGGGTTATAGAACTAGAGAATGTCTTGACTAGAAAAACAGATAATGGTTATAGAACTAGAGAATGGTTTATAGAGAACTAGGTTATGGTTAATAGAGAATGGTAGTAACTAGAGACATGAATAGATGTTATAGAACTAGGATTAAATCGTTATGAACTAGAGAGGTTTAGTAAGATTGGTTTGAACTAGTGATTAACTAGAGAATTGGGTACTAAGAGTCGTATTGACTAGAATGGTTATAGAACTAGAGAATGTTATGGTAATGGTTATAGAACAGGGTAATCCTAGAGAATGGTTATAGAGAATGGTTTTTAGACACTTAGAAGGTTATATATAGAGTGTTATGGAACTAAGATGGTTATAGATACGAGAGAATGTGCGGATGGTATACAGAAATGGTTAGAAGAGAATGGTTATAGAGAGAATGGTTATAGATACTTAAGAACTAGATGGTTATAGACAGAGGTATGGTTTTGAACTGAGATGGTTATAGAAAAGTAACTAGAGTTTAGATGGTTATAAGAACTACATAGAGAATGTTTTCTAGAATGGTTACAGCTAGGGAATTGTTTATAGACAGGTATGCACAGAGAATTTATGATTTACGTATTAGTGGTATAGTAACAGAAGGGATGAGAATTTATAGAATAGAGACTGGTTATAAGATGTTCGAACTAGAGATATGGTTATAGAACTATGAGAATGGTTATGATAATCGGTAAGACTAAGGCTAAATGGTACTAGTCTATAGAACTACAATGGTTTATAGAAGATGAGTTATCGGAATTTTAGAAGCAAATGGATATAAGAAGGACGCAGGTTATTACTAGTGAACGACTTCGAGATGTAATGACTAATGACCTATGAGAAAAGTTATATAGAAAGGAAGATGGTTTAAAGAGAATGGTTATATAGAATGGTTATCGCGAGAACGTATCGGGAAGTTATAGAGAACGTGTCAGAGACATGGTTATATAATGATAGAATGGTTATAGAATGGTTCATAGAGAATGGTTATAGAATTGGTTATAGAACTCGAGAATGGTTATAGAGAATGTGTATAAACTAAGAACTGGTTATAGAGAATGGTTATAGAACTAAGACTGAGAATGGTTATGGATGGTTACGAGAACTAGAGAACGTTATAAGAATGGTTATTGAACTGTTAGAATGAAAGAAGTTAACCTAGAGAACGGTTGCTAGAGAACTGGTTTATTGAACTAGTAAGAACTAGAGATTATAGAACTAATGAGTTTATGAGACAGGTTAGACTAGAGAATGGTTAATATAGAATGGTTATAGAACTCGAGATTTTAAGAACAGAATGGTTATAGTAACTAATGGGTTATAGAACTGAGAGGTTTCTAGGAGAACTGGTTATAGAACTAGAGAATATTTAGTGGTAACAGATGGTTATGTGGTAGAACCTAGAGAACGGTTATAAAGAACGTGTTAGAACTAGAAAGGTATTGATAACTGACAGAATGTTCGAACTTAGTAAATAGAGCTTTAAGAGAATGGTTATAGAACTAAGGAATGGTTTATAGAGCAATGGTATGGACTAGACGAGTGGTTTATAGAGAATGTTTATTAAGAGTTTAAAACCAGAGAATGTTATCGAACCAGAGAATGGTTCTAGAACTATTGAATGGTTCAGAGAATGTTTATACGAGAATGGTTATCAGAAGAATGGTTTATAGAACTAGAGATGGATGAGAATGTTATAGAGAATGGAGGTACTAGAGAAATGGTTATAATGATGGCTTAAGAATGTTTTGGAACTAGAATCGGTTTATAACATAGAGAATGTTTATAGATGAATGGTTATGAACTAGAGAAGGTTTATAGAACTGGCAGAATGGTTATGGAAACTAGAGAATGTTTTATGAGCAGGTTTTAAACTAGTAAACATGGTTATAGAACTAGAGAATGGTTATGGAACAATCAGAGGGTTTAGAGACGTTCTAGAGAAGCTTTATAGAGAAGCGTTTATAGAACTAGAGGAATGGAACTTAGAACTGGTTATAAATAAAACTAGAGAATGGTTTATGACTTAGAGACATGGTTTATAGAGAGTGGTTATGGAACTGTAGAGCTAAGTACGGAACTGAGAAATGGTTTAGAACTAGAGACTTGGTTATAGAAACTCATGAGCATGGTTATAGAACTAAGAATGGTTATAAGAGGACATGGTTTAGAACTAAGATTGGTTATGGACATAGAATGGAAACCAGAAATGGTTATAAACTAGAGAACTGCTTTAGGAATGGTTAAGGAACTAGAGAGTGGTTGTAGAACTAGAGAGTTGTTGGAATAGTGTTATGAATGGATGGATAGAACTAGAGATAGAGTTAATATTGATACATGTAGATAGAATGTAGGGAACTAGAGATAGTTATGGAAACTAGAGAATGGTTATAGACTAGAGAATGGTATAGTAAATGGAAGACTAAGAATGGTTTGACTAGAGACTTTAGAGAAGTAGGCTATAGAAGATGTTCATAGAACTAGAGAATGGTTTTAAAACTAGAGAATGGTTATGAATGAGAATGTTATAGAACTAGAGACATGGTTCTAGAACTAGAAGAATGGTTGATGGAAACTAGAAAATGGTTTATAGGACGCTTGGTTACTGGAACTAGCGATGTAGTTAACGGGAACTAGAGAATGGTTCTAGAACTAGAGAATGGTTATAGAACTAGAGAATGGTTATAGAACTAGAGAATGGTTAATAAGAAATTAGAAATGTTATAAAGAATGGATCTCACAACGCAGCAGAGACAATGGTTTATAGAAGCATAGATAATGGTAATCGCCTAGAGAATGGTTATAGAACCAGAGAGATGGTTTTAGAACTAGAGAATGGTTATAGAGAATGGTTATAGAACTAGAGAATGGTTATGGAACTAGAGAATGGAACCAGAGAATGGTTATAAAACTAGAGAATGGTTATAGAGAATGGTTATAGAACTAGAGAGTGGTTGTAGAACTAGAGAGTGGTTAATGGAACGAGAGAGTGATTCTTTAACTAGATCAAGTATTTGTGACTAGATAAATGGTTTGGAACTAGAAGACTGTCTATAGAACTAGAGAATGGTTATAGAGAATGGTTTATATAACACTAGAGAATGGTTATAGAACTAGACAGAATGGTTTAGAGAATGGTTATAGAACTAGAAAATGGTTATAGAACTAGAGAATGGTTATGGAAACTAGAGAATGGTTTATAGAACTAGAGAATGGTTATGGAACTAGAGATGGTTTATGAACTAACAGAATGGTTCAGGGAACTAGAGAATGGTTATGAGAATGCGTTTTTCATAGAACTCGAGATGGTTATAGAGAATGGTTAGCAGAAAAAACTAGATGGTTATAGAGAAATGGTAATAGAACTAGAGAATGGTTATGGAATGGTTATTAACCTAGATAATGGTTCTGAATGGCTTTATAGAACTAGAGAATGGGTTATAGAGGAATGGTTATACAACTAGAGAATGTTATATAGAGAATGGTTTCTAGAACTAGAGAATGGTTATGAATGGTATAGAACTAGAGAAATGGATTATGAGAATGTTATAGAACTAGAGAATGGTTATAGAGAATGGTTATAGAACTAGAGAATGGTTATAGGTGTGGTTATAGAACTAGAGTATGGTTTATAAACTAGAGAATGGTTATAGAACTAGAGTATGGTTTATAGAGAGTGTATCTGTTGTATTCAATTAGTCCACTGGACCGTGAATGTGTAGTCTTGAAGACGTTTCGCTAGTCATCCGACTGCGGCTTTCCCTACATTCAGAATGACTGTACAAGAATCTTGGCAATGATGTACCCCTGGAAAATCGCCAATAGGCATATCACACAGCCAGGTGTTAAGGGTGTGATTAGATACGTGGGCTAAGATGGTGTTTATAGGAACGCCAAGTAAGGTGTTAAAACAGCATTGTACAATTGCAGGACAGTTGGTGTCGAACCCCCCCACCATCTATTTTAAGGCTTGGTTTCTTATTGTCACATAAATGGTCCTCCTTAACACCTCTCTTTGAACCATTCCCACGTTACCTTTCGCCAATATGTTAACATAAAATCTCAAAGGTAATGCCTTATCCCTTAGATGCAGATACGCTGCTAATCCTGACCCCCTAGGACAATTGGCTCTTTGTGCTGGGCCATACGGTGATGCGTTGCTGTTTGGTCTCCCTCCCACATACAAAAATCATAGCACTTCTTTCACTGCACTGCACTGCATATATGATGTCGCCTTTTCTTGATGTTTTTTGGATTGGGTCTTTCGGATGTACCAATTGCTGCTCCGTGTTGTTGTTCGGTTTAAAGCAGACAGGTATACCGATGTTTTTTGAAAATTCTTCTTAATTTCTTCGGAGACCCCTGCTACCTATATGACCATGCTTCTTCCTCCTGTCTTGCTTTTCCCCCTTCACTGTTGGTATCGTGGTTCTTTTTTCCTTTCCTTCTACTTTCTTTTGACAAGCCCAGTCTGGATTCCACAATTTAATAAGGGTTCCTTGGATGTTTTCATTTCTTTTAAGCCTTCGCGCTCTGTGTTAGTGGGGACTGTTTCGGCTCTGTGTTGCAGGGTTCTACTGATACCCCCAGCTTTGTGATCTAAAGGGTGGGGAAGTCAAACTCAATACTGCATCTGTGGGTGTTGTATTTTCTGTAAAAAACCTCTACTTCAGTTGACCATTTGTCCCTTACTTCGGACCAAGGCGTCTCCAAGAAAAGCCGTTTGTTGTTTTGTACTCGTCCCTTGTGTAATTTAATGTTAATGGTCCACCGCATATGTGTTCTCGTGAAAGCTTGTACTTTCCTTCTGGTGATTTTAGACCCAGTGTCATGAAACATATCGGAACCAGTGGCTGAGTGCTATGGCCCTTAAAGGTATAGCGCCAGTGGTTTCTACCCCTCCATGTAAAGTTGGCCACAATATGTGACCACCCTTGGGGGGGAGATCCCATAAGCAACAATCCATGGTTTTTGCTCCATAAACTTTATCCCTGTCATTTGAACAATAGGTTGGTATTCAGGCCCAAGTCCAGTACGCTGAACACACCTTTTTCTGGGTTTGATAATCAGTTCTGCTATAACCAGAGAATGGTTATAGAACCAGAGAATGGTTCTAGAACTAGAGAATGGTTATAGAGAAGTATTACAAGATATGGTTATAGGAAGAGAGGTTTATAGAGAATGGTTATAGAACTAGAGAATGGTTCATGGTGAACTAAGCCATGGTTATAGATAATGTTTATTTGAACTAGAGCAATGTTATAGAGAAAATGGTCTTATGGAACTAGGAATGGTTTTAGAAACTAGAGAATGTTTATAGCAGAATGGTTTATGAACTAGAGGAATGGTTATAGAAATTAGAGACATGGGTCTATGTGAACTAGAGAGATTTCTATAGAGAGAGATGGTTTTATTAGAACTAGAATGGTTTATAGACTAGAGAATGGTATGGAACTAAGAGAAGGGTTAGAAAGAAGGTGTTATAGAGAAGCGTTATAGCAGCAAGCGTTATTATGAACTAGAGATGGAACTAGCGAGAATGTTTATAAAATAGAGAGATGATTTTATGGAACTAGAGAATGGTATAGTAGCTAGTGGTTATGGAACTATGAAATGTAATTACGGAACTTAGAGAATGGTTATAGAAAACGAGATTGGTTATAGAACTAGAGAATGGTTATAGAACTAGAGAGAGTTGGTTATGGAATCAGAGATGGAACCCGAGACATGGTTATAAAACTAGAGATGTCTTGTAATGAATGTTATAGAACTAGAGAGTTGTTGTAGAACTAGAGAGTGTTATGGAACTAGAGAGTGGTTATGGAACTAGAGAGTGATTATGGAACTAGAGAGTAGTTGTGGAACTAGAGAATGGTTATAGAACTAGAGAAATGGTATAGGAACTAGAAGAAGATTTATGGAACTAGAGACTGGTTATAGAAAGGCAAGGCTATAAGAATGGTGAATAGGATAAGACTAGAATGTAGAATGGTTATAGAACTATGAGAATGATCGTTATAAGAACTAGAAAATGGTTTGGAAATTAGAGCAAAGTAGGTGAATAGAGAAGTTATTAGAAAGAATGGTTAGGAACGAGTGCTATGGATGGTATGGCCTAGAGAAGTATTACGCGAACTAAAGTGAAGTTATATGAACTAGAGATTGGGTTAGAACTAGAGATGGTTATAGAACTAGAGAATGGTCATATAGAAATTAGAGATGGTTCAGTTATTAAAGAATGGTTATAAAGCAAGAGAATGGTTATAGAACAACTAGAGAATGAGATGGTTATAGAACTAAGAATGGTTATAGAACATTACAGAAGGTTGTTATTAGAACTAGAGAGATGCCGTTATATAGAGAGATGGTTATAGAACTAGAGAATGGTGTATGGAATATCTAGAGGAATGGAACCAGAGATGGTTATAAAACTAGAGACATGGTTATAGAGAATGGTTATTAACTAACAGATGGTCTAAACTAGAGAGTGGTTGTAGAACAGACGTGCGTAGATTAGAGATGATTATAGGGGGGGGAAACTAGAGAGAGTATATTTGGCTGATAGAGAAGTGGTTGATAGGAACTAGCAGACTAGGTTATAGAAACTGAGAATGGTATAATAGAGAAGGTTTATAGAATAGAGAATAGGTTATTATGGAAGTAGGAATGACGGTTATAGAACTAGAGATGGTTATGGAACTAGAGAATGGGTTATAGATCGAGATGGTATGCGGGTGGTTGTGAAACTAGAGAAATGGTTTATAGAGACTGCGTTATAGAACTAGAGAATGTGGTTATCGAGAATGGTAGAGAACTAGAGAATGGTTATCAGAGAATGGTATTATTAGAACTAGTAGAATAGTTATGGAATGTTTAAGAATTAGGAATGTTATAGAGAAGGTTATACTAGAGAATGGACGAAGATGGTTTAGAAGAGATGGTTATAGAATGGTAAGAACTGAAATGGTTATAGAGATGGTTATGGTAACTAGGAGAATGGTTATAGAGAATGTGTAATGTAATGGAACTAGAGAATGGTTATAGACTAAGAGTAATGAGTATGGAATGTTATGAATAGAGAATGGTTTATAGGAACTAGAGAATGGTTATATGTATAGACTCAGGATGGTGGGAACTAGACAATTATAGAGATGGTTATAAAATGATATACTAGAGATGGTTAAACATGAATGGTTTATAGAACTACGAGCATGGTTTTATAGGAATGGTTATAGAATTCTAGAGAATGGTATAGTAGAGGTTATGACTAGGAATTAGTATTAGAACTAGACATTGGTTATAGAGAATGGTTTGTAGGAAATAGAGAATGGTCATAGAGAATGGTTTAAGAACACTAGAGAATGGTTTATGGAATGGTTATTATGGTTTATACATGATAATACTAGCAGGCAGATTAGCCAAGTTATTCTTATAATTAGATAAGGGAATGGAGCGGTTTGACTATGCAGGCAGATAGACAAGTTCTAAGTTAATTAATAAGCGGGAATGGAGAGGATTTGGTCTATGCAGGCAGTATTAGAACAAGTTCTAATTAATTAATAAGGGGAATGGAGAGGCTTTGATATGCAGGCGATTAAACAAGTTCTTATATAATTAATACGGGGAACTGGAAGAGGTTTGATATGCAGGCATGATTAGACAGTTCCTTTATATAATTAATAAGGGGAATGGAGAGGTTTGACTATGCCAGGCCGATTAGACCAAGTTCTAATATTACATGTATAAGGGGAATGTGAGAGGGTGACTATGCAGCAGTCTTAGACAAGTTTAATCTAAATTAATAAGGGGAGGGTAGAAGTTTTGTCTATGCGGCAGATTAGACAAGTTCTAATTAATTAATAAGGGGAATGGAGAGGTTGTACTATGCAGGCAGATTAGAACAAGTTCTTATATAATTAATGAGGGGAATGGAGAGGTTTGACTATGCAGGCAGATTAGACAAGTTCTAATATAATTAATAAGGGGAATGGAGAGGTTTGGTCTATGCAGGCAGATTAGCAAGTTCTAATTTTAATTAATAAGGGGAATGGAGAGGTTTGACTATGCGGCAGGCAGATTAGGACAAGTTCTTACTATAATTCAATAAGGTGGGAATGGAAGAGGTTTGACTATCAGGTCAGATTAGAACAGTTCTAATATAAATTAACTAGGGAGGAAATGTAGGTAGAGGTTTGACATGCAGGCAGATTAGAACAAGTTTCTAATATAAATTAAATAGGGGAATGGAGAGGTTTGTCTAGGTGCAGGCAGACTTAGACAAGTTCTAATTTATTATAAGGGGATGGAGAGGTTTGTACTATGCAGGCACCGATTAGCAAGTCTTCTTATATTAATTCAATAAGGGGGAATGGATGGGTTTTGTTTGACTATGCAGGCAGATTAGACAAGTTACTAATATAATTAATAGGGGGAATGTAAAGGTTGTCTATGCAGGCGATATAGACACAGATTTCTAATTTAATTAATAAGGGTGAATGGAGGAGGTTTTGACTATGCGAGCAGATAGAAAAGTTTCTTATATAATTAATAAGGGAGAATGGACAGAGGTTTTGACTATCGCGTCAGATAGACAAGTTCTATATAATTATCTAACGGGAGAATGGAGAGGTTTGACTATGCAGGCAGATTAGACAAGTTCTAATATAATTAATAAGGGGAATGGAGAGGTTTGACTATGCAGGCAGATTAGAACCAAGTCTAAATATAATTAAATAAAGGGGAATGGAGAGGTTTTGCTATGCAGCATGACATTTAGACAAGTTCTAATATAATTAATAAGGGGGGAGATGGAGAGGTTTGACTATGCAGGCAGATTAGACAAGTTCTAATATAATTAATAAAGGGAATGGAGAGGTTTTGACTAGCAGGCAGATTAGACAGAGTTCTACCATAAATTAATAAGGGGAATGGAGAGGTTTGTGACTATGCAGGCAGATTAGACAAGTTCTATATAATTAATCAAGGGGTAATGGAGCAGTTTGACTAATGCAGAGCGAGATGAGACAAGTTCTACCCTTTTGGGCAGTGCTATTCATATTGCGTGAGTCTGCAAGATGCCGTCTGTTATAAGCAAGATGTTTTTCTCCACAAGTTATAACTAAATCAATAAAAGAATGATGATTAATGTTAGATGGAAATCTATTCAGTGTATTATCAAGGTTAGGTATGGCGCCTAAGGGAAGGAATAGGGACTTGGAACAACTAGATTAGGCGTAATATGCACTCATCACTTGACTCAAAGTATGAAACCCTCTCATGGATTCATGTTTGATTTCTACAACTGACTCGTGTAAAATGGGGGCCGGTGCCCGATTGTGGCTGCATTTTAATAGTTGTAATTGGAGACAGAGGAGAAAATCTCACGATTAACTTAGTTTTATTTTTGTATGTCCTCGAATTGATCAGATGTTCACCCTTCTCATCTGGAATAGGTGGACAATATAATATGTTCGTTCTCTCATCCCTTGATAGACAACATGTTGAACAATATTGAGGTCGTTATAATAGAAAGTCACCGATTGGAAGAGGAAAGTTTCTTATCTTTAAAGTGACAGTACCAGGTCATTGTGCTAGAATATCATTGGAACCGTGTGTGGTCTCGCCTCCTGCGCCAGCTGTTAGCGCCACATTTCACAGTGTCATTTAACCACCTTTATATGTCGCATCTTTGGGGAACAATTTTGGAAAACGTGGAGCCAAGTCCAGGGTGAAACCCCCAATGTCAGTAGTTTCCTTCCCAAACACAATAACAATTCTGGGGGGAGTCTCTGGGTTTTGTCCTTGTTTCTCTTTCCTGGACTTTTGTCCTTGAACAAACCTTGATTTCTACCTCATCTATCTCCAAGGCTGCCCAACAAAGTATTAATTAAAGAGAAGACTTGACAGGGCTGGGAGGGGGAGGGTTGTCAGCCTAATGAACGAGCTTTCAGAGCTCTGGTGCCAGGATGATAGCCTTTTATACCACCTCATTAGACTGAGAATTACAAGGAAATCACCTTACAACATCCTCATTAAGAGATCCCTGGCTGGCCCAGGAGCCAATGTCTAATGCCAAAGAGAAAAGGGAATGGTCAACTCCATGACTTGGTTGGACTGTAGATTAGACCCTTCCGATTGTGGTGGGGTCACATGGGCTTATAACACGCACACGGGGCCAGATGTAGGATGTGCCCATGTAGTTAGTATCATTTGTGTCCTTGTAAGTCATTCCTAACCAAAGGCACACATCTATAGAAATCAGGCCCTCCAGTCCCTTCTAACTCCTCCTTATCACATCTTCCACTGGCTCACACATGCTCATTGTGGCTACTTTCTATCAGCAGGACTTGCTCTACTGAAAGATTTTTACAGGGGGATAGAGAGAAATGTGCTCCAGCCTCAGCTGTTCCCTCCCATTCTTATTCCCAGCTCATATTGGCATTTTACAGCTAAATAGGAAAGATCTAATAGAAAAATAAACGTATCCAACCACGTGTAGGTATTACAGGAGAGATAAGTAGAAGAATTATACACATTATTATTCTCACCTAACCTTACCTAGTTATCTCGCATTTATCACTTTATATTTGTCTTATATTTTGATTATAATAATCCAATTTCTAAGAGCCAACTTATGTATGTGTGTATATATAATAGTCTCTACTAGCTTCCTTACCTAGCACCATCTTACCTGTGTCCCCCTTACCTTGCCATTACCTTGTGTCCCTTACCTTACCAGTGTCCCTTACCTTACCAGTGTCCTTACCTTACCAGTTGTCCATTACCTTACCAGTGTCCCTTACCTTACCCAAGTCCGCTACACCAGTGTCCCTTACCTTACCAGTGTCCCTTACCTTACCAGTGTCCCTTACCTTACCAGTGTCCCTTACCTTACCAGTGTCCCTTACCATACCTGTGTCCCTTACCATACCTTGATGCCCTTCCATTACAGTGTCCTTCCTTACCAGTGTCCCTTTCCTTACCAGTGTCCCTTTCCTTACCAGTGTCCCTTTCCTTACCAGTGTCCCTTTCCTTACCAGTGTCATTTCCTTACCAGTGTCCCTTTCCTTACCAGTGTCGCCCCTTACCTAGTGTCTTACCTTACCTGTGTCCCTTTACCTTACCTTACCTGTGTCCCTTTCCTTACCTTACCTGTATCCCTTTCCTTACCGTACCTGTGTCCCTTTCACTTACCTGTGTCCCTTTCCTTACCTGTGTCCCTTTCCTTACCTGTGTCCCTTTTCTTACCTGTGTCCCTCTTTCCTTACCTGTGTCCCTTTCCTTACCTGTGTGTTCCTTCACACTTTCCTTTTATTCCTACGTGTCCCTTCCTTACCTTAGTAACAAACCTTAAAACCTCATCCACTTACCTAAAACAGTCCCATAAATGCGGTTAACACTGTGTCCCTTACCTTACCTGTGTCCCTTACCTTAACTGTGTCCCCTTACCTTACCTGTGTCCCTTACTACCTTTGTCTTCACTTACCGTTACTGTGTCCCTTACCTTACCTAGGTCCTACCTCAATTGCCTTACCTAACCTGTGTCCCTTACCTTACATGAGTCCCTTACGTTACCTTACCTTTGTCCCTTCTCACGTCTTCCCTTACCTTACCTGTGTCCCTTACCTTACCTGTGTTCCTTACCTTGCCTGTGTTTCCCACTGTAACTTGCCTGTGTCCCTTTCCTTACCTGTGTCCCTTTCCTTACCTGTGTCCCTTTTCTTACCTGTGTCCATTCCCTACCTGTGTCCCTACCTTACCTGTGTCCCTTACCTTACCTGTGTCCCTTAACCGTTAACCTTTGTCCCTTACCTACCTGTGTCCCTTACGTTACCTTACTGTCCCTTACTGTGTACCTTAGGAACACCTGGTCCCCTTACGTCCCTTACCTGTGTCACTACCTTACCTGTGTCCCTTACCTTACCTGTGTCCCTTACCTTACATGAGTCCCTTACGTTACCTTACCTTTGTCCCTTCCTTACCGTATCCCTTACCTTACCTGGTTCCTTACCTCTAGCTGTGTTTCCTTACCTTGCCTGTGTTCCTGACCTTGCCTGTGTCCCTTTCCTTACCTGTGTCCCCTTCTACGTCCTCACCCTTTTTCTTCATCCTGTGTCCTTACACTTACCTGTGCACTTCCTTCCTTACCGGTAGTCCCTTACCTTACCTGTGTCCCTTAACCTTGCACCTTCGTGTCCCCCTTACCTTACCTGTGCTCTCCCCTTACCTTACCTGTGTCCTGTACCTTACTCTGTGTCCCTTACCTAACCTGTGTCCCATAATACTTACCTTATCCTGTGTCCCTTACGTTACCTCTACTGTGTCCCTTACGTGACTTACCGTGTACACGTTTAGCAATACTTGTAACCTTACGCTTGTGTCCTCGCTTATTCCTTACCTGCTGTTCTCGTGTGTCTTACCTCTGGTCCCTATGTGTCCCATTACCTGGCCTGTGTTTACTTATCTGCCTGTGTTCCTGACCTTAACCGTGTCCCTTACCCTTGCCTGTGTTTCTTACCTTGCCTGTGTTCCTTACCTTACCTGTGTCCCTTATGTTACCTTACCTGTGTTCCTTACCTTACCTGTGTCCCTTACCTTACCTGTGTACAAATATTTGTAATTTGTTCTTAAGCTTGTATTCCCTTGAACAATTACCAATAAAGCGATTGTAGTAACTGATTATGTTGTGGTTACATTGTTGTACGTTGTATGTCTTAGTTACTTTGTCTTCATGTTGTATATACATTGTGGTTGGTTACATTGTGATTACATTTAGTTACTGTGTTCATGTTGTGTATACATTGTGGTGGGTAACATTTTGATTCCATTTTAGTTACTTTGTGTTCATGTTGTGTATACATTGTGGTTGGTTACATTGTGATTACATTTAGTTACTTTGTGTTCATGTTGTGTATACATTGTGGTTGGTTACATTGTGATTACATTTAGTTACTTTGTGTTCATGTTGTGTATACATTGTGGTTGGTTACATTGTGATTACATTTAGTTACTTTGTGTTCATGTTGTGTATACATTGTGGTTGGTTTTACATATGTGATTCATTGTATACTTTGTGTTCATTTTATTGGTATCATTGTGATTACATCTAGTTACTTTGTGTTCATGTTGTGTATACATTGTGGTTGGTTACATTGTGACTCAATTTTTTTACTTACCCACAAGTCTCTGTAAGTTTATTATAAATTACAGGATGAAGTTGGAATCTCGTTTTCCATCAGGGCTGATAAATGAAACATTTGAGCTCATTGGAGCTTTTTAATGAGACCCCTTGATGACCCTGACAGGTAGAAATAAATGGATTATTTATTATTCTGGATTGGATCTGACCCATTGTTAGAAATGTGATAAAGAGAAAATTAAACCACTGGGGACTTGTCACAAAATGAACAAATTAATTCCAGTAATTATCCTGTCATCCTGGTCTCCCAGTCCCTGCGCCATGTTTATTTAATGGGGTCGATACGCAGTACTGGGCTTTGTAGTCTTTCCAATGTCTCTTTAATGTTTGTCAGTTCATCCACATGGCTAATACAGGAGCCCATACAGATACGGTTACAATTACGTGATCCTTTATTAACTGTTGGAACCACATACATGGTCCGGACTATCTGCCATGTGCACTATGGGACTATAGTATCTGCTTCCTCTACAAATAATTAGATAACTAGTCTTTCTGAATTGAGAAAGCCAGTCGAATGACTAGCGAACCATCTTCAAGAACTAGTACAGTATAGTACAGTATTAGTACAGTATAGTACAGTACAGTATTAGTACAGTATAGTATGAACCTGCCATAACAACGTCCACTCATAGCTTCCTTCCATAGCTTTACCGTTCTCACAGTGAAAAACCCTTTCCCAACTCTACTGTATGTATCAATACCAGTAACTTGTAACATTCCTTGTTTGTAGAAACTCATCCAGCTTTTTATTAAACTGACCAATGAACCTGCCATAACAACGTCCACTGGAAGACAGTTCCATAGCTTTACCGTTCTCACAGTGACAAACCCTTTCCCAACTCTACTTTATGTATCAATACCAGTAACTTGTAACATTCCTTGTTTGTAGAAACTCATCCAGCTTTTTATTAAACTGACCAATGAACCTGCCATAACAACGTCCACTGGAAGACAGTTCCATAGCTTTACCGTTCTCACAGTGACAAACCCTTTCCCAACTTGAAGCCTAAACCTTTTTTCTTCAAGTCTTAAGGGATGTCCACGTGTCCTCTGACATGTTCTATTGGTGAACAATGCCCCAGATAGTTTATTGTATGGCCCGTTAATGTATTTATACACAGTAATCATATCCCCACGCAAGCGCCTTTTCTCCAGCGTACATAATTGTAACTTTTCCAGTCTCTCTTCATATTCAAGCTCCCCCAATCCCCTTATTAATTTAAGTCCAAAATTGCACTGCATATTCCAAATGAGGCCTTACCAATGCTTTGTAAAAAGGGAGAATTACATTTTCCTCCCTTGAATCCATACCTCTCTTTAAACAAGACAATACCATGCTGGCTCTGGCTGTTGCCGCCTGGCACTGCTTGCTACCTTTAAGTTTGTTATCCACCAAAACTCCAAGATCCCTTTCCAACAGGGATTCACTTAACACAGAGCCATTTATAGTATAAGTAGCACAAGGATTTTTAAGTCCAAAATGCATCACCTTCCATTTATCAACATTGAATTTCATCTGCCACTTAGCAGCCCAATATGACAATCTATCTAGATCCCCCTGCAACGATTGCACATCCTTTGAAATTTTTAATGGTCGACAAAGTTTTGTGTCGTCAGCAAACATAGAAACCTTGCTGACAATACCCACTTCCAAATCATTAATAAATAGATTAAATAGAAGCGGCCCCAACACAGAACCCTGTGGCCCCCACTTAGCACTTTAGTCCATAATGATGAAGCCCCATTAACAACTACTCTCTGCATCCTATCCATTAACCAATTTTCTATCCATGTACAAATGTGACTCCCCAGACCAACAGACCTTAGCTTATACATTAGTCGCCTATGGGGGACTGTATCAAAAGCCTTTGCAAAATCCAAGTAAACTACATCTACTGCTATGCTAGAGTCTAAATTTCTACTTACTTCCTCATAAAAGCCAAGCAAGTTAGTTTGACAAGATCTATTCCTCCTAAATCCATGCTGGTTACTACTTATAATGTCAGTCCTTGAAACATACTCTAGAACATGTTCCCTTATTAAACTTTCCAGGATCTTCCCCACCACTGAAGTTAAACTTACAGGCCTGTAATTACCCGGCTGTGAACGACTACCCTCTTTGAATATTGGAATAACATCAGCCTTTTTCCAATCCAGAGGCACACATCTGGACATGAGGAAATCTGCAAAAATAAGAAACAATGGCCTAGATAAAACTGAACTTAGCTCCCTAAGTACCCGAGGATGTATTTTATCCGGTCCAGGAGATTTATTAATATTAACCTTATTTAGTTCTTTCTGTACCATATCCTCGGTTTACCAAAGTGCACTTGAATCTTTTATACCATTATTGCTACTATATGATATCTGTACTTGGATCTTCTATAGTCTATACAGAGGGGAAAAAAGTATTCAAGACATTTGCTTTATTGCCATCCTCCGTAACTAACTTATCCCCATTAATTAATGGTGCCACATTCTCAGTCCTCATCTTCTTACTATTAATATACTTAAAAAATTTTTTAGGGTTAGTGATGCTTTGTTCAGCTATCCTAACTTCATTATTAATTTTAGCTAGTTTGATTGCTTTCTTACACTCCTTGATACAGTTTTTATAATCCCTAAAGGCCCTTTCTGTTCCCTCGGACTTAAAGGTTTTAAATGCCTTTTTCTTCCTTTCCATTTGCCTCTTTACATCAGAATTCAGCCACATGGGTGCGGATTTATTTTTTTTACATTTATTTCCCAAGGGTATAAATTTAGATGTGAACTGGCTTAAAATCCCCTTGAACACAGTCCACTTCTGTTCAGTACCTTTACCTGATAATACATTATCCCAGTTTATACTCCAGTATATACGGTACACTCTATGACTTCTGTTCAGTACCTTTACCTGATAATACATTATCCCAGTTGACATTCTGAAGAGCTGCTTTTAACCTGGGAAAATTTGCCTTCCCGAAATTAAAAGTCTTTGTTAACCCAGCGCATGTTTCCTTTCGATAACATAGTCCAAACGACACTATTTCATGGTCACTATTCCCTAAGCCTCCAGTTACCTTTATATCTATAATGCGCTCCATGATGTTAAATATTACCAGATGCAACAGAGCTCCTTTTCTAGTAGGAACCTCAACCACCTGTGGGAGAAAATTATCCTGCAGCAAATTCAGGAACTCATCGCCTTTTTCTGTGATTGCAGTTCCACCACACCAATCAATGTCAGGGTAATTAAAGTCCCCCATAATGAGTACACCCCACCAATCAATGTCAGGGTAATTAAAGTCCCCCATAATGAGTACACTACACCAATCAATGTCAGGGTAATTAAAGTCTCCCCATAATGAGTACCCTCCCCAAACTTGCAGCCCTTGCCAACTGCATATGCAACTGCCCCACTTCCTCTTTGCTAGCATTTGGCAGCTTGTAGCAGACACCAATAATATTATACCCCCCCTTCCTATTGCCCCATTCCACCCATATTGCCTTCACTTTAACTTCCATATCAACAGTTATCTCCTCTTTTAAATGTGGCTTAAACTCTTGTTTTACATAAACACATACTCCTCCCCCTTTCCTATTTTCGCTTTTGTTTCTAAACAAGGAGTATCCTTCTAAATATACAGCCCAGTCATGATAATTGTTCAACCATGTTTCTGCTATACCTATTACATCATACTTTTGAACTAAACAAGTCCAGTTGATCTTACTGAATACAACACATATACCATGACCTGGATGAATGAGAACCTTCACAAGCATATTTTATCTTTTTTACAGAAACATTTGGGGGGATTCAATATAAAACATTGCAGCTACTTACCTTTGCGAGATCCCGCGATACAATACCAGATATAAATGAGATTACATCTGGTATTGCATCGGGGGATTGCATAAAGGTAAGAAGCTTGTGTTTAAAGTGCCATACACAGCCCCGTTAAGTTTCACGCTACAAGGTATTTCCAAAAAATATAAGGAAATGGCGCAAGGCTTTACAATCAGTCTAAAATACATGTTAACATGTCCTGTCCTGCAGTCAGATTTTTATATTACACAGAAAGAAAGGGACACACATTGTATCTGTATTATACAGAGACACATTGTATCTACGTTACACAGAAAGACACAGTATCTGTATTACACAGAGACGCATTGTATCTGTATTACACAGAAAGAGACGCAATGTATCTGTATTACACAGAAAGACGCATTGTATCTGTATTACACGGAAAGAGACACAATGTATCTGTATTACACGGAAAGACGCATTGTATTTGTATTACACAGAAAGAGACGCATTGTATCTGTATTACACAGAAAGAGACGCATTGTATCTGTGTTACACAGAAAGAGATGCATTGTATCTGTATTACACAGAAAGAGACGCATTGTATCTGTGTTACACAGAAAGACGCATTGTATCTGTGTTACACAGAAAGAGACGCATTGTATCTGTATTACACAGAAAGAGACGCATTTTATCTGTATTACACAGAAAGAGATGCAATGTATCGGTATTACACAGAAAGAGACGCATTGTATCTATATTATACAGTAGGAGATGCAATGTATCTGTATTACACAAAAAGACACATTGTATCTGTATTACACAGAAAGAGACGCATTGTATCTGTATTACACAGAAAGACGCAATGTATCTGTATTACACAGAAAGGGTGAGAAAGCTGGGAGTAGAATGTTGCCCTTTAGATAAGGGTGAGAAAGCTGGGAGTAGAATGTTGCCTTTAGATAAAGGTGAGAAAGCTGGGAGTAGAATGTTGCCTTTAGATAAGGGTGAGAAAGCTGGGAGTAGAATATTACCTTTAGACAAGGGTGAGAAAGCTGGATGTAGAATGTTGCCCTTTAGATAAGGGTGAGAAAGATGTGGAGTAGAATGTTTGCCTTTAGATAAAGGTGAGAAAGCTGGGAGTAGAATGTCCTTTAGATAAGGGTGAGAAAGCTGGAGTAGAAATATTACTTAGACAAGGGCGAGAAAGCTGGATGTAATGTTGCCCTTTAGATAAGGGTGAGAAAGCTGGGAGTAGAATGTTGCCCTTTAGATAAGGGTAAGAAAGCTGTGTGTGTGTGTTTTTCCCCCATCTTTGAACATTGGAAATATTGCTGTTGGGGGGTTGAGATGTGAACTATACAGAGATTTTCATTCAAGATCTGATTGGTTGGGGCACCATTTTTAACGATAAGAACTTTTATTAAATCTCCCTGAATGTTTCTAGCTTCTGTTTTAAAAGATAGATAGTTCTAAATTTACCTATAGTCATTGTTTAGTTAGTAGCGGTGCCCCATGTAAATGTAATTCATTTTAAGAACACTTAGCCCAAGAAGTCACAAGTTTTGCAGGAGGCCCAGTAATTCCTAGTTACTCCACTGGTTTCTAGAAAAATATAAAGTTTTTTTTTACATATGTACAAACGTATGTATATATATATCAACTCCTGGAGCAACACAAAATAGTGAACTGGTTTTACCGACATTTAATGGTGGCACAGCTAAAGTGCTGGGTTTGGAAGCAAAAAGACAATTGGGACACAGGATCAATTTCACATGCTTTGTTTTTATTTATCCATTATATTCCTAGCAAAAGATAAAGATTCTACATGTACTTATATCTCA
>JAACNH010000561.1:109516-179918 GCA_019447015.1 Hymenochirus boettgeri
TTATATTCCTAGCAAAAGATAAAGATTCTACATGTACTTATATCTCACCTAGTAGTCCTTGTGGGTTAGAGGTAGAAAGCTTTGTTTTTATTTATCCATTATATTCCTAGCAAAAGATAAAGATTCTACATGTACTTATATCTCACATTAGATAAGGTGAGAAATCTGGGAGTAGAATGTTACCCTTAGATAAGGGTGAGAAAGCTGGGAGTAGAATGTTACCTTTAGATAACGTGAGTGTGAGAAAGCTGGGAGTAGAATGTTACATTTAGATAAGGGTGAGAAAGCTGGGAGTAGAATGTTACTCTTAGATAAGGGTGAGAAAGCTGGGAGTAGAATGTTACCATTAGATAAGGGTGAGAAAGCTGGAGTAGAATGTTACCATTAGATATGGGTGAGAAAGCTGGGAGTAGAATGTTACCTTGATATGAGATAATGAGGATGGATGAGAAAGCTGGGAGTAGAATGTTACCTTAGATAAGTGGTGAGAAAGCTGTGGAGTAGATAGAATGTTACCTTTAGATAAGGTGAGAAAGTGGGAGTAGAATGTTACCTTTAGATAAGGTGAGAAAGCTGGGAGTAGAATGTTACCATTAATAAGGTGAGAAAGTGGAGTAGATGTTACCATTAGATAGGTGAGAAAGCTGGGAGTAGAATGTTACCTTAGATAAGGTGAGAATGGGGTAGAATGTTACCATTAGATAGGGTGTGAGAAAGCTGGGAGTAGAATGTTACCTTTAGATAGGGGTGAGAAAGCTGGGAGTAGAATGTTACCATTAGATAAGGATGAGAAAGCTGGGAGTAGAATGTTACCATTAGATATGGGTGAGAGAAAGCTGGGAGTAGAATGTTACCTTAGATAAGTGAGAAAGCTGGGAGTAGAATGTACCATTAGATATGTGTGAGAAAGCTGGGAGTAGAATGTTACCTTAGATAGGGTGCAGAAAGCTGGGAGTAGAATGTTACCATTAGTAATAAGGGAGAAAGCTGGGGAGTAGAATGTTACCATTAGATATGGGTGAGAAAGCTGGGAGTAGAATGTTACCTTAGATATGGGTGAGAAGCTGGGAGTAGAATGTTACCATTAGATAGGTGAGAAAGCTGGAGTAGGAGTGAATGTTACCATTAGATAAGGGTGAGAAATGGGAGTAGAATGTTACCTTAGATAGTTGAAGAAAGCTGGGAGTAGAATGTTACCCTTAGATAAGGGTGAGAAAGCTGGGAGTAGAATGTTACCATTAGATAGGGTGAGAAATGGGAGTAGTAGTAGAATTTACCTTAGATAGGGTGAGAAAGCTGGAGGAATGTTACCTTAGATAAGGGTGAGAAAGCTGGGTGTAGAATGTTACATTAGATAAGGGTGAGAAAGCTGGAGTAGAATGTTACCTTTAGATAAGGTGAGAAAAGCTGGGAGTAGAATGTTCCATTAGATAGGGTGAGAAAGCTGGGAGTAGAATGTTACCATTGATATGGGTGGAGAAAGCGGAGTAGAATGTTACCTTTATATAGAGTGAGAAAGCTGGGAGTAGAATGTACCTTGTAGATAAGGGTGAGAAAGCTGGGAGTAGAATGTTACCTTAGATAAGGGTGAGAGCTGGAGTAGAATGTTACCTTAGATAAGGTGAGAAGCGGATGGAGTAGAATGTTGACCTTTAGTAAGGTGAGAAAGCTGGAGTAGAAGTTACCTTTAGATAGAGTGAGAAATGGGAGTAGAATGTTACCTTAGAAGGGTGAGAAAGATGGGAGTAGAATGTTACCTTAGATAAGGGTGAGAAAGCTGGGAGTAGAACTGAAGTTCCTTAGATATGGGTGAGAAGCTGGGAGTAGATGTTACCTTTAGATAAGGGTGAGAAAGCTGGGAGTAGAATGTTACCTTAGATAAGGTGAGAAAGCTGGGAGTAGAATGTTACCTTAGATAAGGGTGAGAAGACTGGAGTAGAATGTTACCTTAGATAAGGGGTGAGAAAGCTGGGAGTAGAATGTCCTTTAGATAAGGGTGAGAAAGCTGGGAGTAGAATGTTACCTTAGATAAGGATGAGAAGCTGGGAGTGAGTAGATGATTACCATTAGATAAGGGTAGAAAGCTGGGAGTAAATGTTACCATTAGATATGGGTGAGAAGCTGGGAGTAGAATGTTACATTAGATAAGGGTGAGAAAGCTGGGAGTAGAATGTTATTAGATAAGGGTGAGAAACTGGGAGTAGAATGTTACCTTAGATAGGGGGAGAAGCTGGAGTAGAAGTGTACCTTAGATAAGTGGTGGAGAAAGCTGGGAGTAGAATGTTACCATTAGATAAGGGTGAGAAAGCTGGGAGTAGAATTTTACCTTTAGATAAGGGTGAGAAGCTGGGAGTAGAATGTTACCTTTAGATAAGGGTGAGAAAGCTGGGAGTAGAATGTTACCTTTAGATAAGGGTGAGAAAGCTGGAGTAGAATGTTCCTTTAGATAAGGGTGAGAAAGCTGGGAGTAGAATGTTGCCTTTAGATAAGGGTGAGAAAGCTGGGAGTAGAATGTTACCATTAGATATGGGTGAGAAAGCTGGGAGTAGAATGTTACCTTTAGATAAGAGTGAGAAAGCTGGGAGTAGAATGTTACCTTTAGATAGGGTGAGAAAGCTGGAGTAGAATGGTACCTTAGATAGGGTGAGAAGGAGAAAGATGGGAGAAAGCTAGGAGTAGAATTTACCTTTAGATAAGAGTGAGAAAGCTGGGAGTAGAATGTGCCTTAGATAAGGGTGAGAAAGCTGGAGTAGAATGGTACCTTAGATAAGAGTGAGAAAGCTGGGAGTAGAAGTGCCTTAGATAAGGGTGAGAAAGCTGGGAGTAGAATGTTCCTTTAGATAAGGGTGAGAAAGCTGGGGTAGAATGATGTCCTTTAGATAAGGGTGAGAAAGCTGGAGTAGAATGTACCCTTTAGATAGTGGTGAGAAAGCTGGGAGTGAGTGAGAATGTTCCTTAGATAAGGGTGAGAAAGCTGGGAGTAGAATGTTACCTTTAGATATAGGGTGAGAAAGCTGGGAGTAGATGTTACCTTTAGATAAGGGTGAGAAAGTGGAGAGTAGAATGTTACCTTAGATAAGGTGGGAGAAAGCTGGGAGTAGAATGTTACTTTAGATAAGGATGAGAAGCTGGAGTAGAATGTTACCATTAGATATGGTGAGGAAAGCTGGGAGTGAATGTACCTTAGATAGGGGAGAAGCTGGGAGAGAATGTTACCATTAGATAAGGTGAGAAAGCGGGAGTAGAATGTTACCTTAGATAAGGGTGAGAAAGCTGGGAGTGAAGTAGATGTTACCTTAGATAAGGGTGAGAAACTGGGAGTAGAATGTACCTTTAGATAAGGGTGAGAAAGCTGGGAGTAGAATGTTACTCTTAGATAGGGTGAGAAAGCTGGGAGTAGAATGTTTACCTTAGATAAGGGT
This sequence comes from Hymenochirus boettgeri, assembly GCA_019447015.1. Taxonomy (NCBI): domain Eukaryota; kingdom Metazoa; phylum Chordata; class Amphibia; order Anura; family Pipidae; genus Hymenochirus; species Hymenochirus boettgeri. Next base: position 112,939 of record JAACNH010000561.1, read on the forward strand.
GAGAAAGCTGGAGTAGAATTTTACCTAGATAAGGGTGTAGAGAAAGCTGGGAGTAGAATGTTACCTTTAGATAAGGGTGAGAAAGCTGGGAGTAGAATGTTACCTTTAGATAAGGTGAGAAAGTGGGAGTAGAATGTTACCTTTAGATAGGGTGAGAAGCTGGGAGTAGAATGTTACCTTAGATAGAGTGAGAAAGCTGGGAGTAGAATGTTCCTTTAGATAAGGGTGAGAAAGCTGGGAGAGTAGAATTACCTTTAGATAAGGTGAGAAAGCTGGGAGTAGTAGAGTTTACCTTTAGATAAGAGTGAGAAAGCTGGGAGTAGAATGTTACCCTTTAGATAGGGTGAGAAGCTGGGAGTAGAATGTTACCTTTAGATAGATGAGAAAGCTGGGTAGAATATTACCTTTAGATAAGGTGAGAAAGCTGTGGGAGTAGAATGTCCTTTAGATAAGGGTGAGAAAGCTGGAGTAGAATGACCAGTAGCTTAGATGAGAAAGCGTGGGAGTAGAATGTTCCTTATGATAAGGTGAGAAAGCTGGGAGTAGAATGTTTGCCTTAGATAGGGTGAGAAATGGGAGTAGAATTGACCTTTAGATAAGGGTGAGAAAGCTGGGAGTAGAATGTACCTTAGATAAGGGTGAGAAAGCTGGGAGTAGAATGTTGCCCTTTAGATAAGGGTGAGAAAGCTGGGAGTAGAATGTTGCCTTTATGATAAGGGTGAGAAAGCTGGGAGTAGAATGTTACCTTTAGATAAGGGTGAGAAAGCTGGGAGTAGAATGTTGCCCTTTAGATAAGGGTGAGAAAGCTGGGAGTAGAATGTTACCTTTAGAAGGTGAGAAGCTGGAGAGAATGTACCATTAGATATGGGTGAGAAAGCTGGGAGTAGAATGTTACCATTAGATATGGGTGAGATAGCTGGGAGTAGAATGTTACCATTAGATAAGGGTGAGAAAGCTGGGAGTAGAATGTTACTTAGATAAGGGTGAGAAAGCGGGGTGGGAGTAGAATGTTACCTTTAGATAAGGGTGAGAAGAGTGGGAGTAGAATGTTACCTTAGAGATAGGGTGAGAAAGCGGGAGTAGAAGTTACCTTTAGATAAGGGTGAGAAAGCTGGTGAGTGAATGTTCCTTAGATAGGGTGAGATAGCTGGAGTGAAGTAGAATGTACCTTTAGATAAGAGTGAGAAGCTGGGAGTAGAATGTTGCCTTTAGATAAGGGTGGAAAGCTGGGAGTAGAATGTTACCTTTAGATAAGAGTGAGAAAGCTGGGAGTAGAATGTTACCCTTTAGATAAGGGTAAGAAAGCTGGGAGTAGAATGTTACCTTTAGATAAGAGTGAGAAAGCTGGGAGTAGAATGTTGCCTTTAGATAAGGGTGAGAAAGCTAGGAGTAGAATGTTACCTTTAGATAAGAGTGAAAAAGCTGGGAGTAGAATGTTGCCCTTTAGATAAGGGTGAGAAAGCTGGGAGTAGAATGTTACCTTTAGATAAGGGTGAGAAAGCTGGGAGTAGAATTGTTGCCTTTAGATAAGGGTGAGATAGAAGTGGGAGTAGAATGTTACTTTAGATAAGGGTGAGAAACTGGGAGTAGAATGTTACCTTTAGTAAGGGTGAGAAAGCTTGGAGTAGAAGTTACCTTTAGATAAGGTGAGAAAGCTGGGGAGTAGAATGTTGCCTTTAGAAGGGTGAGAAAGCTGGAGTAGAATGTTACCTTTAGATAAGGTGAAAAGCTGGGAGTAGAATGTTGCCTTTAGATAAGGTGAGAAAGCTGGGAGTAGAATGTACCTTAGATAAGGGTGTGAGAAAGCTGGGAGTAGAATGTTGCCTTAGATAAGGGTGAGAAGCTGGGAGTAGAATGTTACCTTTAGATAAGGGTGAGAAAGCTGGGAAGTAGAATGTCCTTTAGATAAGGGTGAGAAAGGGGAGTAGAATGTTGCCTTTAGATAAGGGTGAGAAAGCTGGGAGTAGAAGTAGAATTACCTTTAGATAAGGTGAGAAGCTGGGAGTAGAATGTTGCCCTTTAGATAAGGGTGAGAAAGCTGGAGATAGAATGTAGCCTTAGATAAGGGTGAGAAAGCTGGGAGTGAATGTTGCCTTTAGATAAGTGGTGAGAAATGCTGAGGAGTAGAATGTTGCCTTTAGATAAAGGTGAGAAAGGGAGCTGGAGTGAATGTTTGCCTTTAGATAAGGGTGAGAAAGCTGGGAGTAGAATGATTACTTTAGAAAGGGTGAGAGAAAGCGGAGTAGAAGTTGCCCTTTAGATAAGGTGTGAGAAAGCTGGAGTAGAATGTTTGCCTTTAGATAAGGGTGAGAAAGCTAGGAGTAGAAGTTACCTTTAGATAAAGGGAGAGAAAGCTGGGAGGAGTAGAATGTTGCCCTTTAGATAAGGGTGAGAAAGCTGGGAGTAGAATGTTACCTTTAGATAAGGGTGAGAAAGCTGGGAGTAGAATGTTACCATTAGATAAGGGTGAGAAAGCTGGGAGTAGAATGTTACCTTTAGATAAGGGTGAGAAAGCTGGGAGTAGAATGTTGCCTTTAGATAAGGGTGAGAAAGCTGGGAGTAGAATGTTACCTTTAGATAAGGGTGAGAAAGGGGAGGTGAATGTTCCTTTAGATAAGGGTGAGAAGCTGGGAGTAGAATGTTACCTTAGATAAGGTGGAGAAAGCTGGGGAGTAGAATTACCTTTGATAAGGGTGAGAAAGCTGGGAGTAGAATGTTACCTTTAGATAAGGGTGAGAAAGCTGGGAGTAGAATTTTACCTTTAGATAAGGGTGAGAAAGCTGGGAGTAGAATGTTACCTTTAGATAGGGGTGAGATAGCTGGGAGTAGAATGTTACCTTTAGATAAGAGTGAGAAAGCTGGGAGTAGAATGTTGCCTTTAGATAAGGGTGAGGAGAAAGCTGGGAGTAGAATGTTACCTTTAGATAAGAGTGAGAAAGCTGGGAGTAGAATGTTACCCTTTAGATAAGGGTAAGAAAGCTGGGAGTAGAATGTTACCTTTAGATAAGAGTGAGAAAGCTGGGAGTAGAATGTTGCCCTTTAGATAAGGGTGAGAAAGCTAGGAGTAGAATGTTACCTTAAGATAAGAGTGAAAAAGCTGGGAGTAGAATGTTGCCCTTTAGATAAGGGTGAGAAAGCTGGGAGTAGAATGTTACCTTTAGATAAGGGTGAGAAAGCTGGGGAGTAGAATGTTGCCTTTAGATAAGGGTGAGAAAGCTGGGAGTAGAATGTTACCTTTAGATAAGGGTGAGAAAGCTGGGAGTAGAATGTTACCTTTAGATAAGGGTGAGAAAGCTGGGAGTAGAATGTTGCCCTTTAGATAAGGGGTGAGAGAAAGCTGGGAGTAGAAGTAGAATGTTACCTTTAGATAAGGATGAGAAAGCTGGGAGTAGAATGTTGCCCTTTAGATAAGGGTGAGAAAGCTGGGAGTAGAATGTTGCCCTTTAGATAAGGGTGAGAAAGCTGGGAGTAGAATGTTGCCTTTAGATAAAGGTGAGAAAGCTGGGAGTAGAATGTTGCCTTTAGATAAGGGTGAGAAAGCTGGGAGTAGAATATTACCTTTAGACAAGGGTGAGAAAGCTGGATGTAGAATGTTGCCCTTTAGATAAGGGTGAGAAAGCTGGGAGTAGAATGTTGCCCTTTAGATAAGGGTGAGAAAGCTGTGTGTGTGTGTTTTTCCCCCATCTTTGAACATTGGAAATATTGCTGTTGGGGGGTTGAGATGTGAACTATACAGAGATTTTCATTCAAGATCTGATTGGTTGGGGCACCATTTTTAACGATAAGAACTTTTATTAAATCTCCCTGAATGTTTCTAGCTTCTTGTTTTAAAAGATAGATAGTTCTAAATTTACCTATAGTCATTGTTTAGTTAGGGCGGGCCCCATGTAAATGTAATTCATTTAAGAAACACTTAGCCAAGAAGTCACAAGTTTTGCAGGAGGCCCAGTAATTCCTAGTTACTCCACTGGTTTCTAGAAAAATATAAAGTTTTTTTTTACATATGTACAAACGTATGTATATATATATCAACTCTGGGGAGCAACACAAAATAGGTGAATGGTTTTACCGACATTTAATGGTGGCACAGCTAAAGTGCTGGGTTTGGAAGCAAAAAAGACAATTGGGACACAGGATCAATTTCACATGCTTTGTTTTTATTTATCCATTATATTCCTAGCAAAAGATAAAGATTCTACATGTACTTATATCTCACCTAGTAGCCCTTGTGGGTTAGAGGTAGAAAGCTTTGTTTGTATTATCCACAGGTTGAGGGAGAGGTACAGCAGGGAGGGGCGGGGGTGGCTTCAAGCCCTATTTCCAAGGGGGGAACAGCATCCCACAATCAAGTGGAAAGGTATCCATCCTGCAGGGCGGCCCGGCGGGCATAGGTTAGGCCAGTGGCAATCCTTCACACGGCTCCGCTGAGTCCTAGTCCTCTCGATCCTGCCAAGACGAAAAAAGAGGGCAAGGCCCCAGCTAAACGGCAGGAAAAAAGGCGGAACCGCCGGAGTGGCTTGTTGGGGCCAGTAGTGCATTTTGAGTTTAGGCCACAGGAGGAAGAGACCTCATCCTCATCCACCCAGTATGGGGGGGTCAGGGAGGGACCTCAACAAGAACAGGAACCCCACCTAGTGCAGGTAGACAACCAATTGTCGCAGCGGCAAGGCAGGTCCAAGGGAACAGAAGGTGGTTGGAGAATTGGGCCAGTGTCAAGCCCAGGGAGGCCCCTACCACATGGGGAAGCGAGGCAGTCTACAGATCGAGCTCACAGGGTGGGGAGAGAAAGACTCCAGCGGAGGTAGCAGGGTCAGCGGCGCGCTAGACCCAGGGACGCTCAGCAGCGAGAGGGTATGGGAAAGAAGGGGCTGGGGGGCTATATCCGCGTTAGACAGCATCGCCCAGTCGGGGAAGTTGGGGGCCAGGAGTGATGATAGGGAGCACCGTGTGGGGATGAGCTAGCAAGAGAGGCAGCGGAGACAGGGGAAGGAGTCGAGGGGGTCGCAGATACTCATCATCAGAGTCAGAATCTAGCCACGCTCGCCATTCACAAAAAAGGGCGTAGGCAGAGAAGGGGTCACAGGAGGTCTAGAAGCCAGTCAAAGTCCCACAACAAAAGGCACAAAAGGACGGCAATGGCTCCAAAAGAAGCAGGCGATCATCGTCCTCCACAATCAGTAACATCAGCCGCACCCAGATCCCGTTCTGACTCCAGGCGGCAACAGCAGGGCATCTATAGGGGGAGCAGCTGTCGTTGAACCGAACACCCGGGCGCTGACCAGGGCGCGATTGCAACGGCCTTAGGACACAGGCCATGTGAGTTTTCATGTGCTGATGCTTGGGGGGTGACAGCGGGGCTGGGGAAAGAAGGAATTGGTTCAGGCTATAAAAGCCACTTATGGAAAAATCGTGGCATTGCCTCAAGGCTCTGCAGGGAGTTTTTCTTCAGGTGGAGCAGTGGGCTCCAGCCTGTGTCGGCGGTGGAAGCCCTGAAGGAAACATTTCTGTGGGGTGAGCCCACTCGGGGTACATGTCTCGGAAGAAGGTTAAAGAAAAATTTGGAGATGAGTGAATATGTGGAGATTTTGGTCTCTTATCAATACGGACATGGTGATGTAGACAAGGAGTATGTCCGAACGGAGGCAGGTAAGGAAAAAAACAAGGTGGCCAAAACCTTGGTAATTGGGTGGCAGGCCTTCTGTGTACTGGCAGGGGTCATTGTAAAAAATCCCACAAAATGTTCCGACTTATTGTTTACCTTGACCTTATCTTCGGGGCATTAAAGTTTATGGGGAGCGGTGTTGGTGGCATTACGACGAGGATTTCGACGTAGGCTGGCATGCACCCTGAGGTAGGATGGAACACTAAGGCCTCCGACTCATGGATTAGGATCATGATGTCACATGGGCCTCGGGATACACCTAACATCGGAAGTAACCCCTTGTCGTAGGTTTCGGTACCCGCTATCAATAGCCAGAAAAGCAGCCCACTGCTTTTTCAATGAGGCCAATGCAATTTGGGGCAGCCTGCCGCTTTCCGCCACGAATGTTCCTTTTGTGAGGGGGGGCACTCTGCAGCAAAATGCTTCAGAAAAGGGAAAGGAACTGCCAAAAAGCCCAGTACAAACGAGGCCCGAGGACCTTTGAGCGTGGGCGAGATGGGGCCTTGGCTAGATAAATACCCAAGAAGGGAGGCCGCCGAGATAATAAAAAATGGTTTTGTACATGGCTTCTATTCCTTTTCACTTTTGCCCTTCCCCCGTTTTTTCAAAAAATTTAGAAGTCCGTTAGGGAGGCAACCTCAAATGGCGAGGCAGAAATTCAGGCTGAGATCATTGGGTCGGATGGCGGGCCCCTTCTTCGACCTGCCTTCCCCAATAGTCGGGTTTCCCCTTTGGGCTTGTACCAAAGAAGGAACCGGGTAATTCAGATTGATACATCACCTGTCTTACCCAAAAGGGGGGTCAGTTAATGATGGCATAAGCCCTGAGCGGCTCTGTATCCTATGTATCCGTTTGAACAAGCGGCATCGCTAGTACAAAAGCAGGGGTCGGAGCATTGATGGCGAAGTTGGACATCGAGGGACCACTTTTCGCCTGTTACCAGTGCATAGGACTGTTTCCATCTTTTGGGTTGCAGCCTGGATGGGCTTTACTATTATGACATGTGTCTCCCATGGGGTGTGCGATCTCATGCGCTTTTTCGAAACTTTCAGTACATTCCTTGAATGGGCAGTTCAATTCGAGACGGGCTCCAAATTTGTCCTTCACACCTGGATGATTTTCTTTTTGTGGGTCCAAGGAGTCGAACAGATGCTCCTTTTACTACAATCATTCGGTATTTTATGGCTAGGTTTGGAGTCCCTCTGTCGGCGAAAAACGGTAGGCCCTATGACCACTCTTCATTTCTGGGTATTGAGATAGATTCTATCAAAATGGAATGCCAGACTCCCATCAGACAAGCTGTCAGATTTACTGAAGGGAATTAGGTTTGCCTAATGCCAATAAGATTACTCTCAGGCAGTTTACAATCCCTATTAGGTTCCCTGAATTTTGCTTGTAGAATATTACCTATGGGAAGGGTCTTTTGCAGGCAGTTATCTTTGGCCACATGCAGGCAAAGCTCCTCATCATCCATTAGGTTACCAGCAGCTTAAAGAAGACCTAAATGGCAGAAGATCCTGTCTGCCATTTCTCAAGATCAGCATACACACAGTCCTGAGTGTTCTCCCTATAACATCATAGGGAGAACGCTCGGGACTGTGCGTTCCTTATAGGAGTCTAGACGCTGCTATGGAAATTTTCGGTTCCTTTTTCCAGAACAAGGTGTTTGGCGGCCGCATGCTTGTTCGGGAAATGAAGTACACACATAGCTATAAAGCCCCGATACTGTCGGATCTGACGGTATGGGGGCTTTATCGTTACTGTGTGTACCAGCTTAAGTCTATAGCAAAAACATGATGTTGCTATGGGATCTCCAGATTCACCCTGTGGCAACTTTAACATGGAGGAAGTGGAAACACAGGCCCTTAAGACCTTTAAGGCATAGCACCCAGCCACTGTTCAGATGCTATGACCACCTAGGTGAAAGTACACGCCTCACACAACACATCAATGTTGTAGACCAGAACATCAAATTCACAAGGGAAGGTAAAAACCACACCCAGGCCTTCTTGGACTGCTTGTAGAAGTCAGGGAGTATGGTAAACTGGAGTAGAGGTTTTACAGAAAACCAACCAATACAGACCAGTATTTAATGTTGACTCCCACCACCCTTAGATCACTAGTTGGTTGTCATTGTGTCATCAGAGCCCTGCAACACGAGCAGAGAACATTCCCACTAGCACAGAAGCGAAGGACAAAAGAAATTAAAACTCTCAGAGGAGCCCTTCAACTTGTGATATTACAGACTGGTCCTTTGTCAAAGAAGTAGAAGGAAAGAAGGACCATGAATACCAACAGTGAAGGGGAAAGCAAGAAGGAGGAAGAACATGGTCATTCCATATTAGCAGGGGTCTCAGAGAAATTAAGAGAATTTTCAAAAACACCTTATCCGCGTTTGCTTAAAACCAAACCACACACTGAGGCAGCAATTTGTAAATCCGAAAAGACCCAATACCGAAACACACAGAAAAGGGACGTTCATATACACAGTGCAGTGCAGTGAAGATTGCTCTGATTTAGTTGGGGGAGACCAACAGCAACTGCATCAAACGTATGGCCCAGCACGAAGAGCCAATCCTCGGGTCAGGACTCAGCTGTGTACCTGCATCTTAAGGATAATGGACTAACTTTGAAGATTGTAATATCAACCCTTGGCAAAGGAACATGACTGGTTCAAGAGAGGTGTCAATGGGCCATTATGGTGAAAATTAGAAACAAGCCGAATAGAGGCGTGGTGTGTGTGGGGGGGGGGGGTCACCACCAACTCCTCCAGTACAATGCTTTTTGACACCTTATCCTTGGCATGCATCCTCAATGCATTCTTTGCATTCAGAAGTCCCTAACACCTGAGTGTCAAATGCTAATTGGACTTGTCCCAGGTACATAATGCGCAACAGATTCAAGTCATTCTGAATTGAGAAAGCCAGTCGGATGACTAGCGAAACGTCTTCAAAACTAACTCCAAGAAGTCCAGTTGATTTAATGAATACAACAGATATTCCATGACCTGGATGAATGAGAACCTTTCAAGCATCCCAGTTTTACAGTAATTAAAAAAAAAATGTATTAAAGGGGAACCCAAAAACATTGTCCAATAGACAGAGCATATGCACAAGCCACGTGTCACTTCTCCCTTGCTGTCTTTTGGTTGTTTTATGACATTATACAACAGAAATGTAGGTGATAATAGGACTTATTATATAATGAAAACCCAAAAACAGTAGTTGATTAAAATACTGATATCCCTGTTAAAAAGGATTAACCACTAATAACAAAGGAGAGGGACCAAAGTAGTATTATAAAACACATAATAACATATGCCGTGTAGGTAAACATACATTAAAATAGTACTAAGAGAGATTGTCTCAAATGCAGGGAAAATCAGGCACACAGATTAACAAGCACAGATCCCAAATATTCAAAAAGATGAGACATTCCATTACCAGAATGACAAATACACAATACCACTTTCTTGTTTGATTTCAACTGGCACCTCAGAAGGTTATTATTGAAGATATTGTCAGAAATGAAAAATCATGTCTATATGAAATGCCAGATGGACCTGGAAGTGGCAGTGGGAACTCAATGCTCCTCTGTTTCCAAATTTCTCGTTTGATTGTTGGACAAACAAGTGCAAATGTACCCAATTCTAAGGTGGTATCATGAACAAAAGCTACATACTGATAGGGATTGGTCAGAAGAACTGCACACAGATCCCATGAAAGTCAAAAATAAATAAATAAATGGAAATGTCAGTGGAAGTGGATTATGAGGACCTGGGGCTGAGCCCTATGTGCCTAGCACGGGAAATTAACTTGGTTTTCATGACTCCTATGTGGTAGTGCTATATTTATTATTGTATTTGTGTCTAGAAAAATAATTTTAGCCTGTGCTAATACAGAAGCAAAAGCAGTTACATTTTATTGATGATACATCCATTTTATCAGAACGATATAATGAAAACTGTTGCTATCCCCGTGTAGGTTAAATCTAAAAGGAAACTCGTCCCTACACAGAGTTCAATGTGGCAGTTAAGAAATCTCCAAAATCTTTTTGACTAAAAAGTTGTTTCCATAATTATTTGATTTGTTTGCAATACATTATTGTACACCTTGTTCTTATTAGGTTTTTTTTCTATGTTACCATAGATTCTGTGCTAACGAGCTCTGTGTTGTTATTTTATTCAATAAGCTTTCAGCACAGCTGTTACTTACAGTCGTTATGCCATAAGGTCATCTGACATTTCAGCATCAGAATTCCAGACTCACTGGGGAGCCACATTTTCAGTCTCCATGAAAATCAAGGTCAATCAGCCGTTCCTTCTGCTTCAGCAAAGAGTGAAGGATTTGTGAAAAAAACAAGCTGTGTTAGGAGTGTACAGCATGCTAAAGGTTCACACTCAAGAATAGCCATTTGTTGGCTTCTTTAACCACCCTAAAAGACGACTATTTAATATGTTTCAAAGACACCTGATCTTATTGTAGTCATCCTTTGGTTTACGACATCCTGTGTTTCACTGATACGGGAAATCTTAACTTCTTCCACGTAAAACGTCCTTTATGTATTTGTTTTTGTTTTATGTAATGACCACATAAACTAACATATACAGTACTGACAGGACTGGCAGTATAGTCATCAGGTCAGGATAGGACCTTATGGAGAGAGATCATCTGTTGAAAGATTGGTTATTTAAGGTATTTTTTTCTGCAAGTATAAACTTACAACCCTTTAAACAGATTTTTCGTTTGTCACTTATGACAGTACCGTAATAAATGGAGTAGGGCCTTCAATCAGCAAGCAGATGTGGCCAAATCCTAATGCAATCGGGCCTACAAATTTCCAATCTAAATGGACTTTGTGGGAGCAGACATTCCTGATCATCTATTAAGAATCAGTTTTTTTCTTTCAAGAAATTAAGAATTCTGCCTACAAACGTTGGATTCTTATTTTCACAGCTTCCACTTCCACCTTGTAGCAGAACAACACATTGAAACATGGATTTAGGATCAGGTCGTGGTGGGTGGATCAGTTTATTCTCGCAACCAGACCCTCTCCTCCTACAACTCCAGATCTTTTGCTGTGTCCTGGTGTTCTACAAGGATTCACTAATACCTCCCCATACCTTTAACCACAGTGGATGAAGGAATTGGATGAATTATAGTTTTCAGTTCAATTTTGTATATATACTTCTTTTAAACTATTAACATCAGGGGCGTCCTAGGGTCTGAGAAGGTATGGGGCACTTCCGGCACTCTATCGCCATGCCCCTTTCCCCCCCCAATTAAACCACACCCACTAGGTCTTAATAGAGCTAGACAGAGAGACACAACAGACAAACATAGACAAACGAGAGATGATACCCAGCCAGGAACTTATAAATAGAAAACAGAGATAGCAGACAGACGAGTTAGACAGAGATATACAAATTAATGACACAGAGGCACAGTATTCCATTATACTGTAGCAACTGTTTTTTTATATACTGGTAGTTAAACTGCAATTTCAATATATACTGGTGAAACTGGTAATTTCAATATATACTGTAGCAAACTGTCAATTTCATTATTGCAGATAGCAACTGGAATTTTACTATAGACTGGTAGCAACTGGCGCTTTCAATATATGCTAGTAGCAAACTGGCAATTTCAATATATACTGTAGCAAACTGGCTATTTCATTATATACTGGTAGCAAACTGGCATTTTCATTACATACTAGTGGCACACTGGCAATTTCATTAACACTGGTAGCAAACTGGCAATTTCATTATATACTGGTAGCCACGGAATGCCATTACATACTGGTGCCATGACATTTCCTTACATACTGGTAGCCATGGAATTTCATCACATACGGTGAGCCACGGTAATGCATTACTACTGGTAGCATGAGCATTTCATTCATACTGGTTAGCCATGAGAATTCCATTACATCTGGTAGCCATGGGCATTCATTACATACTGGTAGCTATTGTCCTCGATGGACACACAAGGATTCACACGGCATTTCGGACAATAACACATGATCATGATTGCAATTATGGCAGTTCTGTGTGTACTTGCAGTATCATGGTTTGCCTGATTGATTACATTTAGGCTGTGGGCTAAAGGTTCATACCCATGTACAATCGCAGGGGCCGACCTTTAACCCACGATGTGTATGCACATTGGTCACGATCATTCAATTTATGGTGATTCATAGAAAATTAAAAGTCTGTTTGGCTGGGCTCGTTGATGATCTGCCCGGCGAACAGCCAATAAACCGTGTCTATGTGCCACACATTGGTTCATCTGACACAATTTGGCTGTTTCAAGACATTATTTGGAAATTAAATGAAAACAAAATTGCCAAATTAATCATTCTTAGAATACTTATGTTGTGTCCTTATATCTACTCGATGGCAGAGCAGTTAATCCATTAAGGCAACCTAGCAGCTGCCTAGGGCCCAGTAAACATCAGGGGGGCTACTTCAATACTGCAACCACACGGGAAAAACCGAAGATTCCGAAATCTGAAAACGGAACATACTTTTAAGTTTCCGATTCGTATTTCGAGGGTTAGACCTAGTCGGTCCCGGATCCCATCTCTAATGGCGGTACTGTAGTTCCTCTGACCAAGCTAGAAAACCCAGGCCCTTCCACACCATCTGAGTTCTAATCTGTTTTGGAACTTCAATTTTAATGGAAATTCACAATGCTTTATTTCAGTTTCAAGAGTTTTCCATATTTCTGTCATATTCAAACAGGAAGCCAGACGAAAATAGCCTGGGGACTGTACAATACAATACATTTTTTAGCATTAAACCCTCAGTGTATTATAGGATTTCTTAAATTCCACAACCACTACAGGCGATTATAGTTGTAACAGTGTATGCTGGGCTATTTTGTGTTCAAATAGTAAAACATCTTGTTTTCACAATTTCTGACCTGTTTGTTCCAGCATGTGGTTCCTGGTACTTAATGAAACTCCGTGGAACCGAAAATCCAATAAGAACACAGTCAAATTGGAATTTTTAGATTTTTTTCAACCATGATTTTCACCTTTGGCATGATGTTTTATGTTTCGACTACCAGATTATTGAAACCGGCAATTCGGTGTTTTACACTGGGACTCATCTCTATTACCAGTGCACTAACAGGTTCAACCCCATTCTCTCTATTGATGGCTGAGATGCTGTAAACTCTTCTACCTTCACGTAAATCAATTGGTTACAAGGTACGTACAAACCTTCTAATCTAAACATTCCAACATCATGAATAGCTGCTGATTAGAACAATAAGTGATTTACTTGAGCAGCATAACCATAAACATACACACTAAAGAAACACACACACACATACACACTAACAGAAACAAAACACACATACACACTAACAAAGAAACACATACACAACAAACCAACACACATACCCTAACAAGAAACACATACTGCCAACCCAACAAGAAACCCGCACACATACACACTTAGAAACCACACATACACACGTAACAAGAAACACACACACGCATACACACTAACAAAGAAACACACACACACAAAACAAACAAACTACACTTACAACGAAACACAAAACTACACACTAAAATAACACACACACCACACTAAAAAATAATCACACTACACACTAACAAACAACACACTTAAAATGAAAACACACTTACACACACACACAAAAAATAAACACCATACACGCTAACAAAGAAACACACACAAACAAAGAACACTCACATACACACACCAAAGAAACATACATACACACTAACAAAGGACACCATACACACTAAAAATGATCATACATACACACTAATAAAGAAACACCACTAACCAAGAAAACACACACATACATCTACCAAAAACTTGCAACACATACCACACTAAAACACACATACATACACCATAACAAGAAACACCAACCATAACAAAGAAACACACACACCACTAACAAACATACACTTAGTATAGTATTGGGGTTGAATAAAGACATATGTCCATCAGTCCAAACCATCTAGCAATATCCTCATTCCTGCCTAACTGTTGATCCAGAGGAGGCAAAAAAAAAAACGCACTCAAATTTTATGAAGGGGGAAAAATTCCTTCCTGACTCCAGTGGCAATCGGAAATTCCCTGGATCAACTCTACAACGAACAACACACACACATCACACTAAAAATAGACACACACACACATACACACTATAAAAATAATAACACATATACACTAACAAAGACACACACACACTTAAATGAAACATACACTAAAAAAATAAACACACATACACTAATAAAGAAACACACCACTAACCAAGAAATACACGCATACATACTACCAAAGAACACTCATAACACACTAACAAGGAACATGCACACATATATAAAACACACAGAGAGACCAAGAAAGGTAAAATTTACTGTTATTCTAGTTATTGGTACTGAATAGATGTATGTATGTATGTATAGTTGTAGGTATATTTTATTTATAAAGGCCATTGGACGCAGCGCTGTACAATAACAAAAACAATAAGTCATAAAGTCATACAAGGGGAAAAATACATATAATCCATTGATTTAAATTGTGTAAAAACCTAAAACAAAATACCATTGTAGTAAAAAGGGCTGCGTAGTATAAAAGTGATGAATGAATAAATGGAAGCATGAGAGGTTAATACATGGGAAAATACACAATGATCTAATGGGAAAGCTCTGTTTGAACATACAAACTCCTTGCAGATGTAGCCAAAGGTGGATCAAAACCTTAACTTAAGTGCTGAAAGGCATCAGGGCTGTCCACTCTCTGACCCATTGTGCTTTTCTCTAATATGAATACAAATAAGCTTTCCATGTGAGATGCCTGTCTTTCCATGAATAAAAATGGATAAGCAGGTATCCTGGCATGCAGTTAGCACTAAAAAATATATGAACTGCCTGACATGGCCTTGTCTTGCTACCATGAATATAGACTGATGTGATGGCTGGGTTGTTTATGGTAAATGGCATCTAACCTGGAACCACCTTTTACTATTTTGTTTATATCCTATTAACTTTCTGTAACAAACAATGGAAATGGAATCATGATATTAAGGAAGAAAAAAAACTAATTGTTGCGGCATAGGAAACCTTTTTATGCTTTTTAGAAGTTTCTCGAACTAAGGATTCACTCAATATAAATGCCTCATCAATCTATAAATGCCAAATGTCTATAATTTATTGGTAAAGGACCCAGGAGAAAACCCAGCAAGTAAGAAGGCAGCATACTCTGACTATTGATTAGACCTGCTGGTGGTCTTATCCTTCATTGTTATTACATATACTTTTTCTTAAAAACCCGACAGCTCCTGTATAAATGCCACTATACTTATGTTATTTCTGGGGATTTTGCTTTTTATAAGAGGTCCCTGGTTGATGTTGGGGCTGAATTGCTATTTGTTTTAATTAGAAATTAAAGGCTATGTCCACCCCGAAAAATCACATTTTTAATATGATGTTCCCCAAGTCCCCCAGCCCCAATCGCATCATTTTTTTTTTTCAGAAAGCCCCCAAACTCTTACTTACCTCCCCTCGATCCTCCGCGCACTGGCCGGCCCTGCTTGCGAGAATGCACAGCAGAGGGCGGGACGGCAGTCGCGTCTGTGATTGGCTGAGCGCCAGCCAATCACGGACGCGCTGCCGTCATTCAGTGCAGACGGAGGAAAGCGGAGAGGTAATAAGAGTTTGGGGAGCTTTTAAAAAAAAAAACATGCGGTGGGGGCTGGGGACATGGGGGCACAATATTAAGGGGATTTGAGCTAGGGGGAGGGATAGTAGAAACGGGAGGAGAAGGGAGGGGAGAGGGAGGGGGGGAGAAGGGCTGCAGCACGCAGTGCGAATCTCCGGGAGCCAGTAGCAGGCAGTGTCCTATATGGACCTGCTGGCCTCCTGGTGGGCAGTTTTTTGGAACTTTGGGGGGGGGCTACAGGAGAACCAGAATGGAGTTGGGATGTGAGGTAAGGATTAACTACACTACATGGTGGGGCCAGTAGTTGGGGGGATTATAGTTTTGGGGGTGGACATGCCCTTTAAAATGAGTTGCTCTGAATCCGAGCCTGCATCAGCCACAGGACTACATACGTGTCCCCTTTAAAGCCCCCACCCTGCTCCAAGAGAAGCTGATAGGAATGCACCACAGGGTTGCAGAGGGATTCTTTCTTTTTTCAAAGAAAAATGACTATATCCCTCCACAGGAGAACTCTTTTAATCTGGTTTAGCATTCCCATAAACCTTTTCCCGTGATTAAGTAATAGTGAGTGGTATTGCTTGATGTCTACGTTAGAAATGGCAGCAGAAGCTCAGTCAGAAAAATTTTGTTTAGAACTATACATGGATATTAAAGGGCAAACTGTGGTCTCAAAACTAGTTAGGATTAAATGAAAGCCTGCAGTATTTCTTTACACTGAGCCAAAAATCACATCTCTGGCTTCACCCTGTGAGAAATGATATAAGGTGAATGTTCAAACTTCCTGCTTCCAGTAGTTTTGAGTGATATCAACCTGACCTCGGCTGGGCCCTTTTCCCCCGGGAGAGAAGCATGCTCAGTAAAGACTTATTGGCTGGGGAAGTCAGAAGTACCTGAGGAAAAAATTGACATTGAGAAGGGGAGCGTATGGATCCAGCAGAGGTGGTCACATGACTACAATTGGTCACATGGGCTAAATACAGAAAGAGTTTAACCCAGGAAATTACTTGCTAAACTTTTTGCAGTAATATTCTCACAAATTTATCTAGAGATGGTGATTAGCTTTTATTTTGAAGATAGGATGGAATGGTTTTTATATAATTGGAGACCACAGTCACCCTTTAAGCAGCGTTTATAATTACTGGTAACTTCTACAGCAAAGGATACTCTTCGTCAAATTGTTTCCTTGAAAAGTTGTGAAGTGAACTGACTATGAGTGAAGGAAAAAGGGACAGCGTAAAAAGGCTACACACTATGACAAAATCCGAAAGGGAGGCACGCCTCCAAAAGTCTTTACAGCATAACTTATTTTTTCAATGCTGAACAATATCCAAATACACAAAACGTTTTCGGGCGTGTGTGTATTTTGGACTTTGTTACAGCATTGAATAAATAAGTTATACTGTAACTTACCTGTTACAAAACTCCACATCCTTGATTTAAATGTACCACTATGATAAACCTGCATGTAATGTTCCAACTGCTAGTCAAGCTTGACTACTGACTGCTCCAAATTGAACACACAATTTCCAACAGCAGGGTTGCAGATCAGTGAAACATTCAGACACTGTTATTGTGCAGCACATTTTAATTGCACATTAATTTTTTTAAGGACTAGGCCATATTGATGAGCTTTAGGCGCGATCCCATTGCGCTTTTTAAAAGCACACACTTGTGTGTCCCACTAGTATGAGACCATGCTCTGTGCGTGCGATCCGGTAATCGAACGTATGTGACCTGCATTTTTTGCGTCAATTGAATGCGCTTCGATTGTGGAATGTTGGGCGATCGCACTGCTACGCACTCTCGTGCACCGGGAACATTGGGCGATCGAAATTGCGTGGCCTCACCTAATTGCAATCACTGCAGTCCTGCAAATTCATTTAGGTGTTTCTCTTTCGATCTGATGATCTGGCAACACCAGCACAAAAACTGAAGATGCAACTTACAAGGTCTATACCTTATATTGTGATTGAAGTAAGTTAGTTATTCGGTCAGTAAGAGCTATTTGATCCACTGCAGATTTTGTACTTGGCTTAGTACTTGGCAGCTTACCCTGTTGAATCACAAAGGTCAGATACTTCTTGTAGTGGCCACCATGTTTTAAAACATATCAGAAGGAATTTTGTTCCATCAACATTGTAGATGTTCCCCAACTCAGTAAGGGTTTCAAGGCTGATGTTCGGCAACTCCAAGATTTTAGCTCACTCCCACAGATTTTTCACGGAATTAAGGTATGGAGACCTATGTGCGTTCTTAAGCATTCCTTTGTTGCCTTGGCCGTGGTGGAATACCCTCACGAACACATTTTCAATGCTCTGGCTAAAGGAAATGCTGCCTCAAAGATTGGATGTACATGGTCTGCTCCATGTTCCCTTTGCGCTGAAGGTGTCCGCGCTCCCTGAGCAAAGATACCCCAAAGCGTCCACCCCATGTTCAAGGCAGCAGTGGCTCCTCTTTCAAATACTGCCAGTTGAGTTGATGACAAATAGTATCGATTTTGGTCTCATCTGACCACACATTTTTGCTCGTTCTCTTCTGGATTGTTTAGATGTTCGTGGCAAACTGCAGACGGAACATGTGCAAACACTCACGGGCTGCAAAACATCATAGTGTAGTGTGTTCACAATTTTTGTTTTCTTGATGGACTATGGTCCCAGCTGCCCTGAGATCATTGACAAGTTCTCTGTTTGTAGTCCTGGGCTGCTTCATATCATCATACTCTATGATCATAGCAACTCACAACGTGAGATCTTGCATGGAGCCACAGCAGCGGGAAGTAGTGGCGTAACTGGGGCCCCTGCAAACATGATGGGGCCCCTTCTATACTTCATTCACGTGCTTTCTGGGAGGGAGGCTACATTGTCATAGGAAAAAATATGAAGATGGGGCCCCTGGCTCAAGGGCCCCCCTGCTCCCCTGATAGTTACGCCCCCTGCAAGGGAGAGTGGACAGTTATTTTATATTTTCTAACATTTGCAATTATTGTGCTAACTGTTGTCACCTTCTCACCAAGCTGCTTGTGATATTCTTGTAGCCCAGTCCAGCTTGTGTAGGTCTGCAATCTTGTCCCTGCCAATACCTGGATGGCTCTTTGGTCCTAGCCATGGAACTAATTTGGAATCTGATTGATTGCTTTCATGAACAGATTGTTTTTTCATACAGGTGCTAAAACAAGCTGGGATTAGGAGCACACTCTTAAGCTTGGTACACACCCGTGGGTATTTCTAGGTTTTGAATGATGTTTGCCACTAGCCAGCAGCGGCTAGAACAAAGCATATGACTGAGCGTGGATACACTGTGGTTTTCAGCCCATCAACTCAGACATCGGGTCAGACACGGTTGTGGCTGCCCGAAAAAAGCATCCAATTTTGGGCGCGATCGACCTATACCTGAGATGTCGCTTCTGGTTGGCAGAATATTAGATGGTGTGTACCCCCCTGGGAGCCTGAAATCTTGCTGCTGATAAGGATCCATACTTTTTCACTCATTACAATGCACAATGACTTTCACAGATACAATAAACCTGCCATTACAAAATAGACTAGAAACTGTACAAAATCAGCAGGGGGTCAAATACTTATTTCCTTTACTGTAGTCTTGTAGGTGAAATGTCTTATGGCATTGCTCAGAATGGTGCAGTATACTACCAAATGCCCAGTTTATCTGACGCCATTTTCCTTTATAGTCGATTTCATATTGTACTGTGATTGTGTAGGAACTGAGGAAGTTTGTTGTTAAATACATTGTTAAAAAAAACATCATAAATGAATTATTTACATTATTATCTATATAAAAAGACTCTGTTATGGCTATGGGTTGGACAGTGGCATTTGGGTAAGCCAAACTGGCTGCACACATATGAACACTCTGCTGTACTAGACCAGGCGAGAGGATATCAAGAAACACCTCTCCAGCCAACCACTCATCAGACAGTCTTCCCAATCCACCAACCAGTCTGCCAACCAATCCACCAACCAGTCTTCTAGGCAATCCACCAACCAGTCTTCCAGCCATCCAACCACCCAGTTCTGCACCCAACCACTCATTCAGACAGTCCTCCAGCGAATCCACCAACCAGTCTTCAGCCAATCACCAACCAGTCTTCAGCCAATCCACCAAACCAGTCTTCCAGCCAACCACTCATTCAGTCCTCTAGCCAATCCACCAACCAGTCTGCCACCAATCCACCAACCAGTCTGCCAGCCACCATTCATTCAGACAGTCTCCCAGCCACCTCCACCAACCAGTTCTTCCAGCCAACACTCATTCAGCCAGTCTTCTAGCCTTTCCACCACCAGTCTGCCAGCCAATCCATCAACCAGTCTGCCAGCCAACCACTCATTCAAAGACAGTCTTCCAGCCAATCCCACAACAGTCTGCCAGCCAACCATTCATTCATGCAGTCTTTCCAGCCAATCCACCAACCAGTCTGCCAGCCAACCACTCATTCAGACAGTCTTCAGCAAAATCACCAACCAGTCTGCGCCAACCACTCTCCAGACAGTCTTCCAGATAAGTCACCCAACCAGTCTGCAGCCACCACACATTCAGACAGTCTGCCAGCCCAATCCACCAACCTGACAAGCAACCACTTGGGTTTAAATGCAATTTCACTACGTCATTGCCAATCGGATAGTGTTTTGTTGTAAAATGTTAGTTGGTTAGTGCCAGCCAATTGGCAGTACACAACACTTCATGACCACAAGTCCAGCAGAGGGGAGCCATTCCCCCCTAGTCCTGCAGTTTTACAACTTCACGATATGACCAGACAGACGTTTCCAACAGCTTTGCGCCGTTCCTGAATGAACCCCCTTCACCACCCCTGTCCGCCCGCCCTCTCCTGTACCGGTATGGCTGTCTGTGTTGCGTCTGTCTCTTAGCGTGACAGGTAATTGGTTGAGACGGCGTCGGTCACAGCATCCTTTTCCTCCTCCCTGTGGCAGTCATGAATTGCCATAGCTCAGGATCGGCAGCTGTGAGACTGGGGAGAGGACGCGAGGGAGTGGATGGGCAGGAACCGTCCTGCTGAACCACCGGGAGCGCTACAGTGTCACTTCTTATCGGCTTAGGGAAGTAGTTTAGAAACCTCATCATTATTGGCAGTGTAGTAATGAAGTGGACCGATGGACTGGAGCCAGACACTGGTCATGTATAAACAGTCAGGGTCTACTGTGTATTATACTCCATATTATCTATTTATTATGTTAGTGTATTGTATACTGTCGTTATATATATAGTATATGTATCTTTGATTATTAAGTATATAGTATACTCATCTTTATATACATATAGTATAACTCATATATTATATTGTATTCGTCACTCTATCTTGATATATATAGTCTTATATGTAGACTATTTATTATGTATATATTATATATAACTCTAGATACTGTAGGTTATATATAGTATTATTATACTGTGTGTTATTATATATAGTATTATAGTTACTGTGTGTTATAATATATAGGGTATATATACCGAGGTGTTATATATGGTTATAATATACTGTGTTTAGTTATATATAGTATTATATTATACTGGGTGTTATTATATTAGTAATATATATACTGTTTTTTTATATATAGTATTTATACTGTGTGTTAATATAGTATTGTATATACGGTATGTTATTGTTTGAATACAACAGAAATGACATATATATACACAGTATAATACAATACTATAGTATGTTTATACTGTGTGGTATATATAGATTTCTGTGTATTCAATTAGATCAACGGACTTGAAGTTTAGTATATATATAGTATTATCAGGGTTTTTATAGTAGTGTTAGTTATACTGTGTTAGTATATTATTAATTGTAAGGTATTTAAAATGGACTGGTATGTTACTATAGTAATATACTATACGTGTTATACTCCACACATATAGAACATATATTATATATTGTATTTTATACTGTTTTTATTATATATTTACATTATACTACATACTATATACACGCTATGTAGTAATATATGTATATTAAATGGGATCAAGGGAACACATATTAAATGATGAGAAGTGCTGAGACTATTTAACACTGCAGTGCCATTGCTGTCCAATTGTGTGGTGTGAGGGGTGATCTTGAACTGTCTTTTTCTCCTCTAACTGGAAGCAGGGGTCGGTTGATGTTTGTTATTGTCTGGGGCTGTTCACTTCCATGTCTGGGGTTCTGCTTTTGTCCTTAAACTTACACCGCTATAATGGAAATTCCTTACTGCTCAGCAGTGTGAGACACTGTGCAATGGAATGGGAAGTGCCCTGACATTGGATCTGCCCTCACAGTAACCAGCACATGGAGGGAGGATGGCTTCCTAAAAAAATGTCTCTAGTCACCAATACACCTGTACAATATCTGGAAAAGCTACACTGTTCTATGTTATGTGGTGCACTTCATCCTTTCATTCTTGTCAATGCATATAATACATTTTGTAGGCATATGGAAATTATTCTAGGGTTCACACCATTTTCTACATACTGCACGGTTAATACCAGTTCATTAAATTCATGCTGTAGGGCTTACGGAAAATAATGCAGCCTGTATCTGCTTCTAATGTAAATACTGACAAGCCTTTGGGTTGTGTTAATATTAATAAATATTATAGGGGGACATCTTTATTGTTGTTGTATACAGGCTACTTTGCAGGTCACATTGTGCTGCTAGTGTGTCTCTGTGGCTAACATATTGTTGCCAGTTTTGGCGCTAATATTTATCCCTCACCTGCTGCATTATTTCTTCCTCCATATTCGATTAATTTTTTAGTGTGCCTTTTTACTCCTGCTCCGATGAGCTGTTCCCAGGTCACCGGCTGCTCTGTAATGGTGCCTGTGACCGCGTGCGCCAATCTTAAATACTAGACGTGGCGTGATGACGTCACGCCGGTGCCGCGTCTCGCGAGACTTAGCTCGTGCGCCGATTGGAGAAGGAGGGGGCGGACCTGGAGGAGACTGCACTAACCTAGAGCTCCCGCTACGGTCAGACGCCCCATCCACTAACCCGTGGCGGGGCTCCCACTTTGTATGTTACAGAGTTGATGCTGCTGACTATAGGCCTTAGTGTGTATCTTTGGGAGTCCACATATACATGGATGTGCCTCACCAGGGGAGAGGCGATGATACATTGCTCAATCAATGGCTTTATACTTTTGAAGCTGTTGTAGTAAGCAACTTCACCAATGTATGACCCAGCACAGAAGAGCCAATTCCTCGGGTCATGCCCTTTAATTACAGGTGAAAACATTTTACAGTGATGTTAATTTGCATCAACCAATCCGATTACTTCTTTTTACTACAGTAAAAAAACATTTTATTGGTTGTTGCAGATTAACAGCACAGGCTAAGCTTTAGCCTCAAGAAGTAAGATAAATTAATGTTAAAGGGGGAGTTGAAATGTTGAGTTGGGTCCCTTAACATTTACTGGCATTTCCCAACACACCAGTCTGACACTGCATGTATTTGTGTTATAGATCTAAACTTATCACTGGAAATCAGGACAATACTCTGTGAGCCATCAGCAATCAATTCTAATCCCATTTACTGTAAGTTTCTTGGCCCAATACTTCACCTTAAAATATGGAAACCTGTAGTTTGAGGTCATCTCATAGCAAGACAGATGATAGCAAACATCTCCCTGAGAGCCTATGAAGAATTGACAGATTTGGAGCATTACTGTATGCCTGCTATGCTTCTGGATGCCTCATGGAAAATTACCACTTTAGAAACCTGTACTGAGGCCTGGGCATGCTCCGAAGAGGCAGACAGGGGATTAACATTCATTCATTGCTGTGATGTCAACTGTCCAATCCATAACTGACAGTTGCTAACTGGAAGAACCAGGAAGCAGAAACAGGGAAACAGGACATTGTGCAGGATTTCAGTTAGACTTGTATATTTCAGATTAAATATAATTACCAATTAGGTTTTGGGGGTGATTTACCTGTATGTGTTTGTCATTTGGGGCGGTACTTGCCCTTTAAAACAAAAACTGGTCAACTGTCAGTTACCTGCCCAAAACCCAACTTTATTTCACACTTTATTACCTGCATTGCTAACCAGATATTAAAGGATAATTATGGTCTCCATTCTGGCAGAGTAAGGCTGGCCCTTCCTCAATGGCATCAATCAAGCAGTGCAACTGATATCACAGCCAATGATTGACTGCTGTTTCACCTGCTGTCTTCTCTGCACATGCTTAAGCTTCTAAAAGCTCATTGAGCTCATCTGTGTTCTTTTGTGAATTTGTGTACCGTATATACTGAAGAATCTTACTCTAACACAAAAAGTTAATCACATGAGGCCATCAAACAAAGATACAGTAGGACATTGTCTGTAGGGGTTTGGCAGCTTCAAAGATAATGCTGTGTTACAATAAATCATATAGATTATATACTGTAGATATACATTTATAATAAGGTGTTGCCTATCATATAGTGTATAAGACACATTGGTCCTGTGAGTGCTCTATTATATATTTATCTGTCTGCACACACTTTAACTAGTAATTTGTCATTCCTCTCATTTCTCCAACTATCTCTTTTAGTTTTTCTTTCCTACCCTTTCACTTTAGTTTTTTTGTTCTGCATCTCTGTCTCCCACTTTCCCTACAATCATGTACAATTCTCTACTGCTGCCCACGCTTTCAGTCCTTCTCCTGCCCCTATCTATGTTCATTTTGTGAAACAAAGGTAGTGTGCTATGGTTTAGATACTGGTATGACCATGGATGCTTTGTTCTGGACCCACTCTTGAGCTGGAATAGGGCCCTCAGAAAATCAAAACCTCTTTGTACAGTAACTAATGTAGTTTTGGCTACAAATAAAAGTCTAAAGTGAGTCTCTGCTGCTTTGCTCCAGCCAGAGTTGGTAACTCTGTTTGGACCTGTAAAAATGGCAAATATAGTCATACTCCTCATTTGAGAAAGTAATAATTCAGCAATCACATTTAATTTACATTTACAAAACTTTCTAAAGCTGACATTATAAGGTCCTGTCTAGAACCTACCTAAGGAATCTCATATATCATATTCTGCAGAAAATGGGATAATTCTTTGGCAGAGCTCCTGTTTTTAATCCCAATTGTATATAGTACTGCTGAAAAAATGGCATTATCCAGTATCAGATATGCAGAAACCTTACTTAGTACTAGAGAGTTCTGAATTTGATGTCAGACTGAAAGTATAGACATGAAATATATTAAAGGGTCACTGACTGAAACAACTTCATAGAAAGTCCCATACACAGTCCCATAGAAAGTCCAATACACAGCCGCATAGAAAGTCCCATATAAAGTCCCATACACAGCCCCATAGAAAGTCCCATTCACAGCCCCATAGAAAGTCCCATACACAGCCCCATAGAAAGTCCCATACACAGACCCATAGAAAGTCCAATACACAGCCCTAATAGAAAGTCCCATTCACAGCCCCATAGAAAGTCCCATATATAGCCCCATAGAAAGTTCCATACACAGCCCCATAGAAAGTCCCATACATAGCCCCATAGAAAGTCCCATACATAGCCCCATAGAAAGTCCCATACACAGCCCCATAGAAAGTCCCATTCATAGCCCCATACACAGATGTGCCCTGCATATATTTCTGTGCAGTCTGTTGTTGAATCCTGTTACTTCTATAATTTTTTACCATGCAAATTACCATGGTGTAAAATACCGATACCGCATTTCACTGCCATGCAGTATTGGTCTATTGACTATCTTGGTCTGTAATCCAGTCTTAAATAATGCTGTGTGTGCAAATTACTACTAACCATTGGTTATTTACGATCAGGGCTTTTTTTTAACATTGGTAAAATTACACGGGTGGTGGTAAAGGATCAGTATTGGAGTTTATCGATATCGATCCTTTATAAATACCACCGATAGTTTACTCATTTATTTTATTTGTCCTCCATAGTCTTGTACTGTAATGTTTTTGAATTACATGTTATGTAGTGTTAATATAATATAAATGCATCATGTTGTGATTATAATTACATTCTTGGTTTATATATGTGAATGGGAGGAGATGGAAAGGAACATTCTGCCAATACACTGAAGGATTAACCACCGGATTAGGAGGAATAGTTGAGACCATCACATGTCACGATTGGTGGTATAAAACTCAAATTACTTCATGAGAAAGTGGGAGCGAGAAAGTGGGAGCTGGCATGACTGGTTACAGACCTGCACCTGATTCAGCTAAAAGTAGTTTAGTATTTTTGAAACATATGGAAATGACATTCAGTTTACCAGAGACAGCGGCAACTACATAGAATCACATGTTTTGCCTAATCGGAAAACGACCGCAATGATGTGCATATTTTTGACTGATGCTCAAAAACCAAGCAAAGGTTAGGTTTTTTTTTTATATATATATATATATAATGCACTGTTACAATACCTATAATTAATCACTTTTTTAATTATTTTACTTTTGAGAATAAACTAGACCGATCATTACTTACCTTAACTCTCTCCTTCTCCGCACTGCCCAGGCCCTCTGCTTGCACGGAACTGCAAGCAGGGGGCGGGACCGGCAGCTGCGTCTGTGATTGGCTGAGAGGCAGAAGGAGAAAGGTAAGGTAAGTAATGATCAGGGGACTTTCTGAGAATATAATTATAGCAGTTGGAGCTGGGGGAACATGGACTAGAATATACTGAAAGGGTATTATGCTAGGGGGAGGGAGTCCAAAGTGGGTGGGAGGGGGAGGGATAGGGAGGGGGAGAAGGGCTGCAGTACGCATGCCAAACTTCTCCCAGAGGAGAGACAGGAGGCAGAGTCCTATATGGGCTCTGCTATCCTCCTGGTGGCAGCTTTTTTTACTTTGGGGGGGATTACAGGAGAACCATTTGGAGCTGGGATGTAAGGTAAGGATTTTATTACACTACAGAGTGGGGTCAGTAGTGGGGGGGATTATAGTTTTGGGGGTGGACATGCCCTTTAAAGGGCATGTCCAGCCACTGCCAAACACCTGTGCCCAAACCCTGTTTTTGTTATACTTACCTTCCCCAAAGATGCCTCTGGAAATACTTACAAGACCTTATTCCTCGCTGCCTGGTAGAAGACAGTCCCACTTGCAACAGCAGACAAGGCAAGGAAAGCAGGGATAAGATACAGCTCCATCCATCCTACTGCTAATAGACACGGCCCCCACAGCCTGTCTGGAGGAGACATGACAAGCTAGGCCCACAAGCACTCCTTCCTCAGCCAAACCACATCACAGACCTTTGATGAAGAACCTGTGATTTTATGGCCTGACACAGAGACTAGTCCTTACAGAGCCTTGTTACTGTTCTTTCTGCTCCTTATCCAGCTCATCCTTCTGGTACGTCTCCTGTTCATCACAAAGCTGCTTCAGGGCATCCCAGGTAAACAATGACAGATCTCTATCCCTGATGTTGCGAGCAGGTTTTTGAGGTGCTTCCTGATGTCCGTTGTAGGCAGTGACATAACCAACGTGGCTTAGACTGACAACTGCAACCAGGAAGCCGATCAGTGAAGCGCAGCTTCGCAGCGAGGGACAGGGTCTTGTGAGTATATCCAAAGGTCTCTTTGAGGAATGTAAATACAACAAAAATGGGGTTAAACCTAGTTGAATTTTGGTTACATGGTTGGACATGACCTTTAATTCCATCGATTGAAGAAGGTAATCTATTTCTCTCCCACTTACTCAGCTAATGGCCAAATTGTCCAATTATTAGCTTTTGGGCTGCAAAATATTAAAGAAGACACTCAGATATATACAAAAGCAACACATCTATCCTATGGTAAGATAACTAAAATGGTTCTTTAACAGGGAAAAATATTTGCAATGTTGCAACAATGAGTTTAAGGGATATGTATCTTGTACAAAGCTAGTTAAAATATACCATTGAAAATAAGATTTAAGAATGGTAAATTAAAAAAAACTATAACCTATTAGAAGTTGTAAGGCATTACTATCTAGAGATTTGGCCATATCCTGTTCAGCACAGTTAAAGGGTATGTAATACATACTGAAAAATGCGCCTAAATGAAAACATGTAAGAAGCACTTCTCTCTCTGAGGTGTGTGTTGCTGCATGACTTCAATACAGTATTTGTTTTGCTCAGGCTTAGCATCCTCCACCCTCTCTAAACAAACCCCATCTTCCATCTTATGTGACTTTCTGTGAAATTAAGCATGCTCAGTAATCATTATGGACCAGCACTAGAAGAGCCATGAACTTCACACATAGCAACTTATGATAATTAGGGAATTGATTGACAGTTGAAATGTAAGAAGCTTCAGATTGGATATATAAAGAAATAGGGGACAGATCAACAAAAAAAATGCTATAGTGATAGTTGTTAGGAATTAAAGTTTCCAGTAATCGCCAATTTAAAAAAAACAAGTTTTTCAAATGTAGACATTTAATAAAATGTTTTTTCTATGAGGAGTTACAGTGTTTTCTATATTCTGCCTACATACTAAAGAAAATAGGTTTTAAAGTAAGAAGGAAATGAGTCTTTTCTATATTAGTAAAAAATAAACAATGTGCCAAAAGAAGTAATAAGAGAAATGAATATTCAGGTTGTGCTGTGTTGTGCTGTAATGCAGTATATGAATTGAATGTTCAAGTGCTGTGGGGAGTGGTTTGCCAGTGTTTGCCCTGGAATTGAAGGTTATCTGGGGACATGAAATAAAGGTTTATAAGTCATGGACACTAGAGATGCTCGAGTTCAACCTCATCTGACCTTCATTGTTTATTATTGTTAGTTTTAAAGTCATTTTAATGATTTAATATTATGTTCTGTATCTCAGCAGTTTTGAATTTTAACTAACCATAGCAACCAGGCAAGCTCGACAATGAATATGACAGGACCTGAATAAAATGGAAATAAAAATAGTAACAATAAAATACAGAATTCCAATAACCTACTTTCTGGCTGCTGGAGTTAACGGTCTCTGGAATCCTGGATGCATTTCAATCTGAGGGAGTGAAACCGAAGGGTAAATAAATGCAATATAGCTCATTAGTTCCATGATTTCAATGTATAAGATTTTATACATTTATTTTTTTAGCGAACAAAGTGGCTACCATAAATTATAATGGGTTTTCATTATACAGGGACACGTGGAGACTGGTTTAAACATAATGGGATGTTCAATACTCCCAGCACTGTGGAAAAATAAAAGAAAGAGGAGCAACACTAAAATACGTTCTCTCCATTTATACAATGAAACAAAAGAAAAACCTAAATCGAAAGGAGAACTATAGTGTGTATAAAGCATTTTCAAAAACATTTAAAATGAAAAGAACCTGGGGCAGGGAGGTAGGATTAGAACTTTCTATCTCTATATATCATTTCTATGAGGAGTGACAGCATGAAGAAAAATGCTTCTGCCAGGCTTCTTTAATACAGGAAGGCCCAGGGCACTAAACTGGCAGATGAAAACTGTATCTGCTGTAAGTCCTCAACAAAACAATATTGTGAGATGTGAATAATCAATCCAACCTCTCTGCCCCTAATCATTTTAATTTTTAAAAAGTAAATTTTTACAGTATAGTTGTCCTTTAAGTAAAAGAATGTCATGTGCCTGTCACTTTATCAAAATGCATTAATCAGTTATTTGGTCTCAGATTTGTAGATTTTCACTGGACAGGTGTTAAATTAAAGTATAGAAAATAAAGAACATCAAAGAACATGTCTTCCCATGTGTGTAGGTTGGGCTTGTTCACAGTGAACTAAGGCCAATGCTTCATATCCTTATGTCTGCAACAGCTTGTTCTATAAACAAATACGCAGACAACACTGTATAAAAACCCTGTGCATAGTCATATGCCCAACACCAGCTGGCTTTACATATAATTACATAATACACAAATTACATAAACTAATACATATTTATATTCAAGCACGGGGTTTGTCAATAATATTATTTTACATTGTCTGTTTATATAGGCACAATTTTTTTACAGCTCTAACTTTCCTTTTATTAATAGTTCCTAGTGTTCCTATTTGCTTTAGTTAACCCCTTTTGATACCCTTTTCCATTAATCTACCCTTTTCCACAAGTCTACCATCTCCATAGCACAACACATTTTCCCAGAACAGTTGTAACATATTTGTATGATATGCCCAATAGGAATTCCCTTAAATAATCACAAGATGGCAACTCGTGGAAGAAACCTTTTATAACTTGCCTCCTGCATGATTGACAGGCTTTGTTCCCATACTGAACATGACCGGCAAGGTCACACAGGTAACTGCAGTTAAAAATGGTATGTACCCAGTTTGATTTTGCCTGTATTAAAACATTAGCAGAAGCATATTTACTATTTGGAAACCCTACTTTATAAAGGTCCAGGAAGTCTATTTCCTTTTTTAGAAGCGCCATGTTAAGATTTCTAGCCTTTTTATTTTTGTTAGGACTCTTATAAATCCTTTTAAACCTTACTCCAAGTCCCACCAAAACAACAGCATATTATTCACATACTGTATCTGGAGATTATCTTACACTCCCACCAGATAGTGAATCAGAGGGTACACTACATGATTACCAAGGGGTTACCAATTGTTGTACTTTGTGTCTGTAGGGAACAGACCATTATATATAAAAATAAGCAGGAAAACAACTGCTAATGCCATGTCTCGTAATCACTAATTCACTATTCAAATTTTTTACAATCAGAATTTTAAACACGTTCTTAGTTAAAAAGGCCATTATTCGATAGTTCTGACATGGGTATTTTATTTGACCTTGGGGAAAAGCATTATTAAAAATAAAAAAACAGCATTAGAGATCTCTCTGATATTTTTTAGCAGAAGTTGATCATTAATTCATTTGATTATCTAAATGCATATTTTAAATGTACTATCAAACGTATTTTCAGCATAATGTCAACTTGGTACATATTTCTAGTTGCTGTTCTTTCATGTTTCTCTGCTTAAGGTACAAGTAATTTGCTTCTAAAACATCTGCTGAAGTGCACACATTATTAAGCTAATAGTATTCTGCAAAACAGGCTGAAATAAGATCATAACATTAAATCCTACCAAAGGAAGCATGCAAATCATTTTGTAATGAGCTTATCTCGCTTGAATGTAGATTCCACTTTCATTTTTCCTTAAGCAAATTTGCAGATAATCGTAATGATGCCGGAACATCTATATTAACAATGTAGTATTTTTAGATTTATAACTGGAAAAGAAAAACATTTTCCATAGGGCAAATTTAAATATTTAAATGTGTACTGTGCAACCAGGCACAGAGTTTGTGACTAGAGACAAAGTTAATCAAGTTGACTTTAATGGAACACACTATCCTAACATTTGTTCTTAACATAATTTCTCACAGTGGATCTAATAGATCTACTGTACTTACATTTTTAATTAAAGGTAAGTAAATTATGATTTGCTAACTGCATTAATCTTCACTGCCTTTCCCTTCTTACTTACTACCTGATGTATATTGCATATTCCACTAAATTCGGAGCATAATGAGATTCTTGGGTGTAACTTATTTTAAGTACATGAACCCAATCAAATTCTTGGTAAAACACAAACAGGGAAATGCAATCTCTCGTGCTAAGGGGAAAAATTGCTTTTGCCTGAGCCATTTCCATAGAATTTTGGAAATAACACAAGCTTTGCAAGCGTTGCAATACATTAGGAATGAGTTTGCACTTTTTTTTGCATAAAAATTAAAAGCCTTTTAAAATTGTGGCATTAAAGCCTTTTCAAAAGTTTACAACTTACTGCTCACATGCACATGATGTAATAATGGTTGTAAAGTGGTTATTACATCACAAGTGCAGGTAAGTTGCGCTAGGGAAATTTATTGCATCTCCCCAATAATAAGAGTAAAAACTGGCATTGTTTATCCACAAGACATAATGAGGAATATTCAACAGACTCTGCACGGCTGTGGGTGAATTTCACCCGCACGTAAGTATTTAAAGGCAGCTGGTATTAAATTCAAATGCAAATTGACGGCACAGCGAGTGTCTCTAGGTTTCCGCCGCAGCCTTGGTGTAACGTTGTGCTAGAAATCATAAACCAGTTAGTGTGACTTTCACCATTTAAGAGAATGATGTGGCTCCGTAAATCACCCTGTATAAGTAGATTATATTGGAAAGTGAAAATTTTAGAAACAATTTTCTTTAAATGGTTTCTAACATATATTCATATCAATATATATAAAAAATATAGAATAAAAACAATCCAAACTGAATTGTTTGTGCACTAATATTTTATTTTGTTTGTATGTATAGTATACTTTTACTCATTAGCCACACTTTACACATTGTGTGTTACATTAGAAATTTGACCAAGTCTCAGCCTCATAAGAATTAGTACTCCACTCAAAGTTTGGTTAGGTGCCAATTAAATGAAAAGTATTTTACACTAGAGAGACAGTATAGGGAACAAAGCATATTGCAGAGTCTTTCTGACAAAATGTATATGACTGGTATGACTTTCCTCTTTTATCTTGTAGGTAATCCTACATCCTAGAACTTCCTTTAGTTGATTATGAGATTACTTTCTCTATTAGTCTTTTTACAACAAATTATTTATATTCCTAGCAAAAGATAAAGATTCTACATGTACTTATATCTCATCTAGTAGCCCTTGTGGGCTAGAGGTAGAAAGCTTTGTTTTTAAAAAGACACAGTATAGAAGGTTGCAGGTTTAATTTCCCCATACTAATTTTAAATGAAATGTTAATATTCTGTTTCTTACACCCATGCTAGCAAAGAAATAAACTTCAAAGATTGTTTTCCTTTGTTGGATGAAAAGAAATTTATCATTTATCATCATTGCCAGGAGCATTTGTAACAAAAAATGCACTGCACTGAAATCTGCGTTCTGTGTCAGCGGGAGGGATGATCTCTGAGCTGTAACATTATTGGCTGTCAGCTTCCAAGAAAATCATAAATCACCCAGCATGCACAGCAAAGGGAGATGTGAGACACAGCTTTTTGTATCTTTGTTAATATGTTCTTTCTATTGGGGCAATGTTGTCTAGAGAGTTTAGTTCCCTTTTAAATACCTATATGCTCAATCCCATTGATAATCATTTGTTTTAGTAGGGAGATACAGTAACTTATTAAACATGAAGTAAATAATAAGTAATAAATAATAACAATAACAATAATAAATAATATGTACTAGCAGGTGTGTGAAATTCATTTCTTTTACAGAGGTATTATCATTCATGTTAAAACAAGAAATAATGTGCAAAAAATGTGCAAATCCTAAAGCAATAAAGGTTTTTAAAGATATTTAAACCACAACTAAACACCTACATTTATACCCTTGGGAAGTAAATGTAAGAAAAAACAACAAATCTGTACCCATGTGGCTTAATTCTGATGCAAAGAGGGAAATGTAAAGGAAGAAAAAGGCATTTCAAACCTTTAAGTCAGAGGGAACAGAAAGGGCCTTTAGGGATTATAAAAACTGTAACAAGGATTGTAAGGGTGAACAAAGCATCACTAGCCCTACACAATTTTTTAAGTATATTAATAGTAAGAAGATGAAGACTGAGAATGTGGCACCGTAGTTACGGAGGATGGCGATAAAGCAAATGTCTTGACCAATTTTTTCCCCCTCTGTATACACTATAAAAATCCAAGTACAGATATCATAGAGTATAGTAGCAATAATGGTATTAAAGATTTGGTTAACCGAGGATAAGGTACAGAAAGAACTAAATAAGGTTAATATTAGTAAATCTCCTGGACCGGATAAAATACATCCTCAGTTACTTATGGAGTTAAGTTCAGTTTCATCTAGGCCATTGTTTCTTATTTTTGCAGATTTCGCATAAGATTTCACAGCCGGGTAATTACAGGCCTGTAAGTTTAACTTCAGTGGTGGGGAAGATCCTGGAAAGTTTAATAAGGGAACATGTTCTAGAGTATGTTTCAAGGACTGACATTATAAGTAGTAACCAGCATGGATTTAGGAGGAATAGATCTTGTCAAACTAACGTGCTTGGCTTTCATGAGGTAGTAAGTAGAAATTTAGACTCTGGCATAGCAGTAGATGTAGTTTACTTGGATTTTGCTAAGGCTTTTGATACAGTCCCCCATAGGCGACTAATGTAATGTAATCTAATGTATTGCTGAGTAGGTTGGACTGGATGGACTTATGTCTTTATTCAACCTTAAATACTTTACTATACTATACTATGCCTCTTACCAAATGTAGACTAAGGTCTAACCCATTCATACAGAAAATACACGATTTATCAAAAAAGCATGTCAACAGAAGACTTTCTCTGGAAATAATTCTCATGTCAACATTTAACAGTGTGGCTTTAAAACAGTGATATTCAACAAGGAGAAACAGTTTACTGGTTCTTTAAGGAATGTTTCCATTTATTTATTTTTGACTGAAAAAAATATTACATATTGTTAACCTCACAATCTGGTAGTCAAGTAAAGTCTGTGCATGTAAGTCCCACAGACACCGCCTATTCTTGTCTTTTCCCCTTTCCTTCCTCTTCTGTACCTTAGACAACGTTGGGGCTGATTTTGATTGACTACCAGACTTTGACAATAAGTAAGTTTTGAGCTTGATACAGGGGTCCTTACAGGCTATTTTATATCTAGGAGGGTGTTGGGATGTTATTATTTGTTGGTAATAAATAACTTCTTATTGGTCCCTTTATGTTCTTGATGGTTACAGTATAATTGTATAGTGTATATATGCAGGGAGATTCAATATAAGTTCTTATCGTTTAAAATGGTGCTAATTTAGCCCCAACCAATCAGATGTTAGCTTTCAAATGTTAAATAACATCTGATTGGTTGGGGAAAAATTAGCACCATTTTAAACGATAAGAACTTTTATTGAATCTCCCTGATAGTATATTATGGGGAACCTTTGAATGCATTATGTTTTTTTAAGATAGCTCCAGAGCTCATCCTATTTCCATTCATATATTTTTGCATTTGACAG
Source organism: Hymenochirus boettgeri (assembly GCA_019447015.1). Lineage (NCBI taxonomy): Eukaryota > Metazoa > Chordata > Amphibia > Anura > Pipidae > Hymenochirus > Hymenochirus boettgeri. The sequence goes on from JAACNH010000561.1 coordinate 147,245, forward strand.
ATTATTTTTATTTTCAGTGCTTTTGTCCTTAATCCATAAATGAGAGGGGTTAGGAAAGGAGGAACCACAGGGGCAGCAATGGAGAGTAGGATGTTGAGAAATGTAGGAACATTTAGGTTCTCTAGTCTGTGCCGAATGAATAAAAACAAGGCTCCTGTCAGGAAAATGGAAAAATTGAGTAAATGAGTAACCACAGTGTGAGTCGCTTTCTTACTGGCATCTTTGGAAAGTTTAATACAGATCAAAAAGATCTGTATGTAGCAATAGACAATGATTAATATAGCGGTAATTAAATAGCTTACAAAAATAACTGACCCGTAGAGCTTATTAATAGAATTGTCTATACAAGACAATACAAAAAGAGACATGTTATCACAAAAAATACTGTTAATCTTAGATCCACATAGAGGGAGTCTCGCAGATAGAAGTATAGGGATCAAGACTATGATTACATTTAAAGAGAAGGTCCCTGCAATGAGATTTACCACCACTGCATTGGTCATCAGAGAGTTATAACGTAAGGGGTGGCAGACGGCCAGGTGGGTGTCATACGCCATCAGAGTGAACGTGGAGATCTCGCTGCAAGCACAAGTCAACATGAAGAAGCTTTGAATGGAACAGGCATCACGTGAGATCACTGTAGTCGAAGAAACCAAGTCAACAATCAGTTTGGGGAAGAAAGAGGAACTTCCAATGATCCCATTTAGCACAAGACTGGCGATGAGTATGTACATGGGCTGGTGAAGACTTTCTTCCCTCCACACTGCAATCACAATGATGAGGTTGCACAGCAAGGTCAATATATAAGTCAAAAGTGACAATAAACTATAAAAGTGTTTTAACTCATCTGTCTCTGCTAAACCAAGAAGGGTGAAGCTGGTGCTGATGTTGAATTCACTAACCTTCTGTTTGGCCAAATGCATTTTTTGCTGGATGTCCTGGAAGAAGAGAGAAGATCTTTGTGGAGTTGGTTCGATTGCTTTAGTTAATCTGAAATCTGTTGCTTTTCAAGGACAGAAATCCACCAGCTTTACATTTACTTAGTGGTTTATATTGAGGAGACTCCGATAGTCAATTTCTCTTGATGTGGTTTACCTTTAAATACCTTCTCCTCTGCATGTTACAACTCCCATGTTGCCTTGATTTCCCAGTAGGCAAACTATATGCTGTGTTAGCAACTGTTCAGTGCAGTGAAGCAGAATAAATGAGGAGTGACAAGTTATATAGTCATACAAAGACATGGTTTTACACATAGGGGATATCATGAGGACACATAATCCATTATAAGGTCCTGAATAGAGATGGTCGAACTATTGAAAGTTCGGTCCGTTTTCGAACTTTCGAACTATTGGGAAAGTTCGAAAGTTCGAAAACGGACCCATTAAAGTCTATGGGAGGCAAATAGTTTGAAAAGTTCGAGTCAAATACAACTAAAATATTAATGGTAACTTAATGTAAATGGCTGTGGGACCTGGGAAATGGTCTGGGGAGCATGTTCCAATATCCAGGACTTTCGTAAAATCGATTTTACTCTCACGCGCGCTACTTTCGCGCTCTCGCATTCGAACATTCGAGGTAACATGGACATTTTACTCGCGTATACGATACTCGCGTATAGGCTTTAATTGAGACTTTACTCGTAGATTCGATGTTTGCGCCTAGATACCATGTACATTTTACTCGCGTATACGATACTCGCGTATACCTAGATACCATGTACATTTTACTCGCGTATACGATACTCGCGTATAGGCTTTAACGGACACTTTACTCTCGGATTCGATGCTCACGCCTAGATATTTTTTTTTTTTTTTTTTTTTTAACCCTACCTAACAGTTGATCCAGAGGAAGGCAAAAAACCCCAGCTAAAAAAGGGGGGAAAAAATTCCTTCCTGACTCCAAACGGCAATCGGAAAGTATCCCTGGATCAACCAGATCTATATGCATTAATACCAGTAATTCTCAATATTTTTTAGTTTTAGAAACTTATCCAGGCCTTTTTTAAAGTTATTCAATGAACTTGCCATTACCACCTCTGCTGGAAGACAGTTCCACAGTTTCACCGTTCTCACTGAAACTTCTTTTCTTCCAACCTTAAAGGATGTCCACGAGTCCTCTGATATGACCTATTAGTGAACAATGCACCAGAGAGTTCACTGTATGGGCCATTAATATATTTGTATAAGGTTATCATGTCCCCACGCAACCCCCGCTTCTCCAATGTAAACAGCCCTAACTTGTCTAATCTGCCTGCATATTCAAGCCCCTCCATTCCCCTTATTAATTTAGTTGCCCTTCTCTGAACTGCCTCAATTTCCAAGATGTCCCTTTTGTATATGGGATTCCAAAACTGCACTGCATATTCCAAATGTGGCCTTACCAGTGCCTTGTAAAGAGGGAGAATAATATTTTTCTCTCTTGCATAGAAAGTCCCATACACAGTCCCATAGAAAGTCCAATACACAGCCGCATAGAAAGTCCCATATAAAGTCCCATACACAGCCCCATAGAAAGTCCCATTCACAGCCCCATAGAAAGTCCCATACACAGCCCCATAGAAAGTCCCATACACAGACCCATAGAAAGTCCAATACACAGCCCTAATAGAAAGTCCCATTCACAGCCCCATAGAAAGTCCCATATATAGCCCCATAGAAAGTTCCATACACAGCCCCATAGAAAGTCCCATACATAGCCCCATAGAAAGTCCCATACATAGCCCCATAGAAAGTCCCATACACAGCCCCATAGAAAGTCCCATTCATAGCCCCATACACAGATGTGCCCTGCATATATTTCTGTGCAGTCTGTTGTTGAATCCTGTTACTTCTATAATTTTTTACCATGCAAATTACCATGGTGTAAAATACCGATACCGCATTTCACTGCCATGCAGTATTGGTCTATTGACTATCTTGGTCTGTAATCCAGTCTTAAATAATGCTGTGTGTGCAAATTACTACTAACCATTGGTTATTTACGATCAGGGCTTTTTTTTAACATTGGTAAAATTACACGGGTGGTGGTAAAGGATCAGTATTGGAGTTTATCGATATCGATCCTTTATAAATACCACCGATAGTTTACTCATTTATTTTATTTGTCCTCCATAGTCTTGTACTGTAATGTTTTTGAATTACATGTTATGTAGTGTTAATATAATATAAATGCATCATGTTGTGATTATAATTACATTCTTGGTTTATATATGTGAATGGGAGGAGATGGAAAGGAACATTCTGCCAATACACTGAAGGATTAACCACCGGATTAGGAGGAATAGTTGAGACCATCACATGTCATGATTGGTGGTATAAAACTCAAATTACTTCATGAGAAAGTGGGAGCTGGCATGACTGGTTACAGACCTGCACCTGATTCAGCTAAAAGTAGTTTAGTATTGTTGAAACATATGGAAATGACATTCAGTTTACCAGAGACAGCGGCAACTACATAGAATCACATGTTTTGCCTAATCGGAAAACGACCGCAATGATGTGCATATTTTTGACTGATGCTCAAAAACCAAGCAAAGGTTAGGTTTTTTTTTTATATATATATATATATAATGCACTGTTACAATACCTATAATTAATCACTTTTTTAATTATTTTACTTTTGAGAATAAACTAGACCGATCATTAATTACCTTAACTCTCTCCTTCTCTGCACTGCCCAGGCCCTCTGCTTGCACGGAACTGCAAGCAGGGGGCGGGACCGGCAGCTGCGTCTGTGATTGGCTGAGAGGCAGAAGGAGAAAGGTAAGGTAAGTAATGATCAGGGGACTTTCTGAGAATATAATTATAGCAGTTGGAGCTGGGGGAACATGGACTAGAATATACTGAAAGGGTATTATGCTAGGGGGAGGGAGTCCAAAGTGGGTGGGAGGGGGAGGGATAGGGAGGGGGAGAAGGGCTGCAGTACGCATGCCAAACTTCTCCCAGAGGAGAGACAGGAGGCAGAGTCCTATATGGGCTCTGCTATCCTCCTGGTGGCAGCTTTTTTTACTTTGGGGGGGATTACAGGAGAACCATTTGGAGCTGGGATGTAAGGTAAGGATTTTATTACACTACAGAGTGGGGTCAGTAGTGGGGGGGATTATAGTTTTGGGGGTGGACATGCCCTTTAAAGGGCATGTCCAGCCACTGCCAAACACCTGTGCCCAAACCCTGTTTTTGTTATACTTACCTTCCCCAAAGATGCCTCTGGAAATACTTACAAGACCTTATTCCTCGCTGCCTGGTAGAAGACAGTCCCACTTGCAACAGCAGACAAGGCAAGGAAAGCAGGGATAAGATACAGCTCCATCCATCCTACTGCTAATAGACACGGCCCCCACAGCCTGTCTGGAGGAGACATGACAAGCTAGGCCCACAAGCACTCCTTCCTCAGCCAAACCACATCACAGACCTTTGATGAAGAACCTGTGATTTTATGGCCTGACACAGAGACTAGTCCTTACAGAGCCTTGTTACTGTTCTTTCTGCTCCTTATCCAGCTCATCCTTCTGGTACGTCTCCTGTTCATCACAAAGCTGCTTCAGGGCATCCCAGGTAAACAATGACAGATCTCTATCCCTGATGTTGCGAGCAGGTTTTTGAGGTGCTTCCTGATGTCCGTTGTAGGCAGTGACATAACCAACGTGGCTTAGACTGACAACTGCAACCAGGAAGCCGATCAGTGAAGCGCAGCTTCGCAGCGAGGGACAGGGTCTTGTGAGTATATCCAAAGGTCTCTTTGAGGAATGTAAATACAACAAAAATGGGGTTAAACCTAGTTGAATTTTGGTTACATGGTTGGACATGACCTTTAATTCCATCGATTGAAGAAGGTAATCTATTTCTCTCCCACTTACTCAGCAAATGGCCAAATTGTCCAATTATTAGCTTTTGGGCTGCAAAATATTAAAGAAGAAACTCAGATATATACTAAAGCAACACATCTATCCTATGGTAAGATAACTAAAATGGTTCTTTAACAGGGAAAAATATTTGCAATGTTGCAACAATGAGTTTAAGGGATATGTATCTTGTACAAAGCTAGTTAAAATATACCATTGAAAATAAGATTTAAGAATGGTAAATTAAAAAAAACTATAACCTATTAGAAGTTGTAAGGCATTACTATCTAGAGATTTGGCCATATCCTGTTCAGCACAGTTAAAGGGTATGTAATACATACTGAAAAATGCGCCTAAATGAAAACATGTAAGAAGCACTTCTCTCTCTGAGGTGTGTGTTGCTGCATGACTTCAATACAGTATTTGTTTTGCTCAGGCTTAGCATCCTCCACCCTCTCTAAACAAACCCCATCTTCCATCTTATGTGACTTTCTGTGAAATTAAGCATGCTCAGTAATCATTATGGACCAGCACTAGAAGAGCCATGAACTTCACACATAGCAACTTATGATAATTAGGGAATTGATTGACAGTTGAAATGTAAGAAGCTTCAGATTGGATATATAAAGAAATAGGGGACAGATCAACAAAAAAAATGCTATAGTGATAGTTGTTAGGAATTAAAGTTTCCAGTAATCGCCAATTTAAAAAAAACAAGTTTTTCAAATGTAGACATTTAATAAAATGTTTTTTCTATGAGGAGTTACAGTGTTTTCTATATTCTGCCTACATACTAAAGAAAATAGGTTTTAAAGTAAGAAGGAAATGAGTCTTTTCTATATTAGTAAAAAATAAACAATGTGCCAAAAGAAGTAATAAGAGAAATGAATATTCAGGTTGTGCTGTGTTGTGCTGTAATGCAGTATATGAATTGAATGTTCAAGTGCTGTGGGGAGTGGTTTGCCAGTGTTTGCCCTGGAATTGAAGGTTATCTGGGGACATGAAATAAAGGTTTATAAGTCATGGACACTAGAGATGCTCGAGTTCAACCTCATCTGACCTTCATTGTTTATTATTGTTAGTTTTAAAGTCATTTTAATGATTTAATATTATGTTCTGTATCTCAGCAGTTTTGAATTTTAACTAACCATAGCAACCAGGCAAGCTCGACAATGAATATGACAGGACCTGAATAAAATGGAAATAAAAATAGTAACAATAAAATACAGAATTCCAATAACCTACTTTCTGGCTGCTGGAGTTAACGGTCTCTGGAATCCTGGATGCATTTCAATCTGAGGGAGTGAAACCGAAGGGTAAATAAATGCAATATAGCTCATTAGTTCCATGATTTCAATGTATAAGATTTTATACATTTATTTTTTTAGCGAACAAAGTGGCTACCATAAATTATAATGGGTTTTCATTATACAGGGACACGTGGAGACTGGTTTAAACATAATGGGATGTTCAATACTCCCAGCACTGTGGAAAAATAAAAGAAAGAGGAGCAACACTAAAATACGTTCTCTCCATTTATACAATGAAACAAAAGAAAAACCTAAATCGAAAGGAGAACTATAGTGTGTATAAAGCATTTTCAAAAACATTTAAAATGAAAAGAACCTGGGGCAGGGAGGTAGGATTAGAACTTTCTATCTCTATATATCATTTCTATGAGGAGTGACAGCATGAAGAAAAATGCTTCTGCCAGGCTTCTTTAATACAGGAAGGCCCAGGGCACTAAACTGGCAGATGAAAACTGTATCTGCTGTAAGTCCTCAACAAAACAATATTGTGAGATGTGAATAATCAATCCAACCTCTCTGCCCCTAATCATTTTAATTTTTAAAAAGTAAATTTTTACAGTATAGTTGTCCTTTAAGTAAAAGAATGTCATGTGCCTGTCACTTTATCAAAATGCATTAATCAGTTATTTGGTCTCAGATTTGTAGATTTTCACTGGACAGGTGTTAAATTAAAGTATAGAAAATAAAGAACATCAAAGAACATGTCTTCCCATGTGTGTAGGTTGGGCTTGTTCACAGTGAACTAAGGCCAATGCTTCATATCCTTATGTCTGCAACAGCTTGTTCTATAAACAAATACGCAGACAACACTGTATAAAAACCCTGTGCATAGTCATATGCCCAACACCAGCTGGCTTTACATATAATTACATAATACACAAATTACATAAACTAATACATATTTATATTCAAGCACGGGGTTTGTCAATAATATTATTTTACATTGTCTGTTTATATAGGCACAATTTTTTTACAGCTCTAACTTTCCTTTTATTAATAGTTCCTAGTGTTCCTATTTGCTTTAGTTAACCCCTTTTGATACCCTTTTCCATTAATCTACCCTTTTCCACAAGTCTACCATCTCCATAGCACAACACATTTTCCCAGAACAGTTGTAACATATTTGTATGATATGCCCAATAGGAATTCCCTTAAATAATCACAAGATGGCAACTCGTGGAAGAAACCTTTTATAACTTGCCTCCTGCATGATTGACAGGCTTTGTACCCATACTGAACATGACCGGCAAGGTCACACAGGTAACTGCAGTTAAAAATGGTATGTACCCAGTTTGATTTTGCCTGTATTAAAACATTAGCAGAAGCATATTTACTATTTGGAAACCCTACTTTATAAAGGTCCAGGAAGTCTATTTCCTTTTTTAGAAGCGCCATGTTAAGATTTCTAGCCTTTTTATTTTTGTTAGGACTCTTATAAATCCTTTTAAACCTTACTCCAAGTCCCACCAAAACAACAGCATATTATTCACATACTGTATCTGGAGATTATCTTACACTCCCACCAGATAGTGAATCAGAGGGTACACTACATGATTACCAAGGGGTTACCAATTGTTGTACTTTGTGTCTGTAGGGAACAGACCATTATATATAAAAATAAGCAGGAAAACAACTGCTAATGCCATGTCTCGTAATCACTAATTCACTATTCAAATTTTTTACAATCAGAATTTTAAACACGTTCTTAGTTAAAAAGGCCATTATTCGATAGTTCTGACATGGGTATTTTATTTGACCTTGGGGAAAAGCATTATTAAAAATAAAAAAACAGCATTAGAGATCTCTCTGATATTTTTTAGCAGAAGTTGATCATTAATTCATTTGATTATCTAAATGCATATTTTAAATGTACTATCAAACGTATTTTCAGCATAATGTCAACTTGGTACATATTTCTAGTTGCTGTTCTTTCATGTTTCTCTGCTTAAGGTACAAGTAATTTGCTTCTAAAACATCTGCTGAAGTGCACACATTATTAAGCTAATAGTATTCTGCAAAACAGGCTGAAATAAGATCATAACATTAAATCCTACCAAAGGAAGCATGCAAATCATTTTGTAATGAGCTTATCTCGCTTGAATGTAGATTCCACTTTCATTTTTCCTTAAGCAAATTTGCAGATAATCGTAATGATGCCGGAACATCTATATTAACAATGTAGTATTTTTAGATTTATAACTGGAAAAGAAAAACATTTTCCATAGGGCAAATTTAAATATTTAAATGTGTACTGTGCAACCAGGCACAGAGTTTGTGACTAGAGACAAAGTTAATCAAGTTGACTTTAATGGAACACACTATCCTAACATTTGTTCTTAACATAATTTCTCACAGTGGATCTAATAGATCTACTGTACTTACATTTTTAATTAAAGGTAAGTAAATTATGATTTGCTAACTGCATTAATCTTCACTGCCTTTCCCTTCTTACTTACTACCTGATGTATATTGCATATTCCACTAAATTCGGAGCATAATGAGATTCTTGGGTGTAACTTATTTTAAGTACATGAACCCAATCAAATTCTTGGTAAAACACAAACAGGGAAATGCAATCTCTCGTGCTAAGGGGAAAAATTGCTTTTGCCTGAGCCATTTCCATAGAATTTTGGAAATAACACAAGCTTTGCAAGCGTTGCAATACATTAGGAATGAGTTTGCACTTTTTTTTGCATAAAAATTAAAAGCCTTTTAAAATTGTGGCATTAAAGCCTTTTCAAAAGTTTACAACTTACTGCTCACATGCACATGATGTAATAATGGTTGTAAAGTGGTTATTACATCACAAGTGCAGGTAAGTTGCGCTAGGGAAATTTATTGCATCTCCCCAATAATAAGAGTAAAAACTGGCATTGTTTATCCACAAGACATAATGAGGAATATTCAACAGACTCTGCACGGCTGTGGGTGAATTTCACCCGCACGTAAGTATTTAAAGGCAGCTGGTATTAAATTCAAATGCAAATTGACGGCACAGCGAGTGTCTCTAGGTTTCCGCCGCAGCCTTGGTGTAACGTTGTGCTAGAAATCATAAACCAGTTAGTGTGACTTTCACCATTTAAGAGAATGATGTGGCTCCGTAAATCACCCTGTATAAGTAGATTATATTGGAAAGTGAAAATTTTAGAAACAATTTTCTTTAAATGGTTTCTAACATATATTCATATCAATATATATAAAAAATATAGAATAAAAACAATCCAAACTGAATTGTTTGTGCACTAATATTTTATTTTGTTTGTATGTATAGTATACTTTTACTCATTAGCCACACTTTACACATTGTGTGTTACATTAGAAATTTGACCAAGTCTCAGCCTCATAAGAATTAGTACTCCACTCAAAGTTTGGTTAGGTGCCAATTAAATGAAAAGTATTTTACACTAGAGAGACAGTATAGGGAACAAAGCATATTGCAGAGTCTTTCTGACAAAATGTATATGACTGGTATGACTTTCCTCTTTTATCTTGTAGGTAATCCTACATCCTAGAACTTCCTTTACTTGATTATGAGATTACTTTCTCTATTAGTCTTTTTACAACAAATTATCCATACACAGCCCCATAGAAAGTCCCATACACAGCCCCATAGAAAGTCCAATACACAGCCCCATAGAAAGTCCCATACACAGCCCCATAGAAAGTTCCATGCACAGCCCCATAGAAAGTCCAATTCACAGTCTCATAGAAAGTCCCATACACAGCCCCATAGAAAGTCCCATACACAGCCCCATAGAAAGTCCCATACACAGCCCCATAGAAAGTCCCATACACAGCCCCATAGAAAGTCCAATACACAGCCCCATAAATAGTTCCACAGACATCCCCATAGAAAGTCCAATGCACAGCCCCAAAGAAAATCCAATACACAACCCCATAGAAAGTCCCATACACAGCCCCATAGAAAGTCCCATACACAGCCCCATAGAAAGTCCCATCACAGCCCATAGAAAGTCCAATACACAGTCCCATAGAAAGCCCATACCCAGCCCCATAAAAGTCCCATACACAGTCCCATAGAAAGCCCATAACACAGCCCCATAGAAAGTCCCATACACAGTCCCATAGAAAGTCCATCACAGCCCCATAGAAAGTCCATACACATCCATAGAACGCCCATACACATCCCATAGAAGTCCCATAGAAAGCCCATACACAGCAGCCCCTAGAAAGTCCCCCATACACAGTCCCCTAGAAAGTCCCATACCAGTCCCATAGAAGTCCCATACACAGCCCCATAGAAATTCCCATACACAGTCCCATGGAAATCCCATACCAGCCCCATAGAAAGTCCCATACACAGTCCCATAAAGTCCCATACACAGCCCATAGAAAGTCCCATACACAGGCCCATAGAAAAGTCCCATACACAGTCCCATAGAAAGTGCCCATACAAGTCCCATAGAAGTCCCATACACAGCCCCATAGAAGTCCCATACACAGCCCATAGAAATCCCATACACAGTCCCCCCATAGAAAGTCCCATACACAGCCCCATAGAAAGTCCCAACACAGTCCAATGAAAGTCCCATACACAGTCCCATAGAAAGTCCCTATACAAAGCCCCATAAAAGTCCCTACCAGCCCCATAGAAAGTCCCATACACAGTCCCATGAAAGATCCCATACACAGCCCCATAGAAAGTCCCATACACAGTCCCATGAAAGTCCAATACACAGCCCCATAAAAGTCCCATACACGCCCCCAGAGAAAGTCCCATACCAGCCCAGAAAGTCCCATACACAGCCCCCTAGAAAGTCCCTACACAGTCCCATAAGTCCCATACACACCCCATAGCAGCCCCATAGAAGTCCAATACACAGCCCCAAAGAAGTCCCATACACAGCCCCATAGAAACTCCCATACACAGCCCATAGAAAGTCCCATACACAGCCCCACAGAAAACCCCATACACAGCCCCACAGAAAGTTCCCCTACACAGCCCCATAGAAGTCCCATACACAGCCCCCATAAGTAAATCCCATACACAGCCCCATAGAAAGTCCACACCGCCCCAAGAGAAAGTCCCATACACAGCCCCATAGAAAGTCCCATACACAGCCCCATAGAAAGTCCCATACACAGCCCCATAGAAAGTCCCATACACAGATGTGCCCTTAATATCTTTCTGTGGGAGCAGGACAACAATTGCCTAACCCACTAAAATGAAGAGGATTCTGTGTGTTACAGTGTAAAGCTTTTGTTTTTATACTGTACCTCTATCAGAAATCACAGTTTCCTGTGCCAGTCTCTATTTACCCTTTAACCCCAAAACTTGTTTAATTGTTATGTTATATTTATATTTTTTAACAATTGTCAGGGTTATTTAATAAAAGTTCTTATCGTTTAAAATGGTGCTAATTTTGCCCCAACCAATCAGATCTTATTTAACATTTGAAAGCTAACATCTGATTGGTTGGGGCAAAATTAGCACCATTTTAAGCGATAAGAACTTTTATTGAATAATCCTGTATATTTTTCAAACCATCCCTTCCACAAGGCCACACCCATCCCATAAGGCCATGCCTACATCCACAAGGCCACACCCATGTCCAGAGCGGCTCCCCAATATTTTTCCCTTGTGTCCCCCATGGAAAATTTTCAAAGCTCATGCTCAGGGGATATTGTCTGTATATCTACCTGTTCTTCTGATCATCTTTTCTCTCTTGCCCATATTGGGTGATGGTACTTTCTTGGAAATGGCTTCCATTACTTGATGTCTTAATATCCTCATCAAATGTTCTGTTCTTCTTCTATTTTTAGATTTTTAAGTCTACACAGTACCTTTCTCATAGACCGCCATTGTGTTTCTGATTCTATCTTCTCATTCTTACCTCCTAATTTTTTTTATCTAAGGCTGGGTAGACACTATAACATTTTTACAGGCGATCGTCCAATAGTATCGGTCGGTCGGAAATGTTGTATGGTGTGGGTGGGCCCCAACCAACAGTGATTTGTCCCAGCTGATCCGCTTGCAAGTGGTGAACGGTTGGTCGGAATGAAAGATTCCATCGTGTGTACCCAGCATCTCTCTCAGACAGATCTCCTGCTCCTTATGTTCCACAATTAAGACTCATTAACTTAGAGGAACGTTCTGATTATTCCTGTTATTCCATTTACCAAGAAGGCTCCACCAGGCACCATAATAATCGGTATTTTATTCATTCGTAACCCTCTTGGTATAATCTCATTATGTATGTACTTTTTAAAACTTAGCAATGTCCCGACATAAATAGGTCTCTTTAATCATTGTAGATGTCCAATGTTTAATGTATTGTACGTCTAAATCCTTCTCAGTGCTTTTAAATAACTAAAGAAGCAATCTACTCACCATTTGTAGCAGTCACCATTCCTGCTCCCTTAGACTAGGTTGACTCCATAGTATTCCTATGTCTCATGCTCCAAATACATGAAGGTAACAATACTGGGTTTAACTGACCAACTTACAAGCAATGTAACTCACACATAGGGAGGCTCCAGTCTCCGTCTTTTTCTGGCTGCAGAACTGTATTGCTTGCACTTTCAGCTTCTGTGATCACTAGTCAGGATCATTTGATTCCGCAAACACGAGTGGTTCGCAGTCCCGCAAACATTTCCCTCCGGTGTGCTCTCTCACAGACATGTACTCACCGGGTGTGTTCTAGCCATAGGGGGTGATTCAATAAAAGTTCTTATCGTTTAAAATGGTGCTAATTTAGCCCCAACCAATCAGATGTTAGCTTTCAAATGTTAAATAAGTTCTGATTGGTTGGGGCAAAATTAGCACCATTTTAAACGATAAGAACTTTTATTGAATCTCCCAGTAAGTCTAGAAGGGGGTTTATATAAAGTATTAAACCTAGATGCTGTTTATATACATTACAAGGCCCAGAAGAAGTGTATATAGAGTTCTAGGCCTAGAAGAGGTTTATAGTTCTAGGCCTAAAAGAATGTACATAGAGTATTGTGCCTCAAAAGAAAGTATATAGAGTATCAGGCCTTGAATGGGTGTATCTAGAGTATTTGTCCTAGAAGGGGTGTACTGTATATAGAGGACTAGGCATAGTTTATATAGATATATAAAGTATTGGGCCTAAAAGGGATGGATATAGAGGCCAAGGCCTAGAAGGGGTTTATATAGAGTACTAGCCCTAGAAGGGGATTATTTAGAGTACCAGACCTTCAAGATAGGTATACACAGGGTTTTATACAGTATAAAGTACTAGGCCTACTAGATAGAGTATTAGGCCTAGGGGTGTATATGCAGTAATATCCACAGTTTATAAAGTGTACTAGTCTTCAAAGGGGTATTATACTGTATAGGGTTTAAGGAATAGAAGGGTTGTATTTAGAGTTCTAGGCCTAGAAGGATATATAGAGTTTTAATTCTATTTAAACACCAGGTAGACAATCGATTAAGTACTGTATGTTAAATAGAGCGATGATGGAATGTGTAGGCCAATAGATATAAAGAGATGACAACCTGTAAACTTGCTGAGCATATCCAAGAGCTTAAAACACATGCTTAAGCCTCACTGTGGCCATTTTGCCATGTTTTGCAATCCATTCCTTGCAATCCACAATGCCATTTAATTTATAATGTAAATGACTGGAATTAGATGTCGCTTTTCTAATGCATAACAGTAATATCTAACCTATGGGACACCCAGTCCAGGAGTTCCATGTTGGCATGTTGGCTGGTGAAGATGAGGTGAATAATCAGGAATACACAGATCATGAATATCACAGCAGCCTGAATTGTGTTATGATCTGTTATATACACTGCACTAAGTTACACAGCTGATGTTGGGTCCATCAAGTTCAACAACTCAATAAAACACCAGCCCCCCAATCTAACAAAAAGAAAGCAGTCTTCTCCATTCAAATGATACATGTCCCTCAGTAAACAAAGTAGACGAGGATACAACCAAACACACATGCCCACACAAGATGCAATCACCAGCTATAACCCTGGATTGAAATCTCCATTCAGTGTGTTGAGAGACCCAGCTGACACAGCATATTCAGGTAGAATATCCCACAACCTTAATGCCCTCACAGTGAAGAACCAATTATTTTACATAAGCTCAAATAGCTTTTCCTCAAGTCTAAAGGGGTGAAATCTAGTATTTTGTTCACTGACAATTAGCGAGAAGATCCCCTTGTAATTGGCTGCAAATCCCTCTATCATATCTATAGGGTTATCATATTCACAGGAAAACAAACACACATTGACACCTCTTTTTTACCAAGTTTGTTCATTTGCCAAGATGTTCCCAAACACATGTCCTTTTTCCTTAAGATGCAGGTACACGGCTGAGTTCTGAGGAATTGGCTCTTCTGAGCTGGGGCATACAGTATGTTGGTGTAGCTGCTGTTTCATCTCCCCCTTATACAAATTAGAGCACTCTTCACTGCACTGTGTATATGTTGTCACTCTTCACTGCACTGCACTGTGTATATGTTGTCACTCTTCACTGCACTGCACTGTGTATATGTTGTCACTCTTCACTGCACTGCACTGTGTATATGATGTCACTCTTCACTGCACTGCGTATATGATGTCACTTTTCTTGTTTTAATATTGGGTCTTTTGGACACACCAGTTGCTGCCTCAATGTGTTTTTGGGTTTAAAGCATTGGCCATTTTTATGCCATGTACAATGCTGTTTTGACACCTTACCCAGGGAAGTTTTGATAACACCTTTAAGTTCAACAGTAGGCCTAAATTTAACAGGAGGCCTAAGGGTTTTATTTAAGAACACAATATAGATATAATATTTTGCAAATAAAAAACAACAACTTTCAATTATAAATACAAATAACACAGATATGTAATGTAAGATTAGCGTCCTGGTTTGAAACGAACCTACAGTAGTTTTGATTAGGAGCTGCAGGTTTTAAAAATCTGCAGATGTGAAGGAAATTTAAAATTTTTCATAATCTTGGAAATTATCGTAACTTTTGATAAAAAAATTGAATATTAGAAAATTCAAAAATAAAAAAATCAGAAAATTGCCTTTAGAAAATCGGAAAATTCTTCTAAAAAGTTATTGCGATTGAAAATTCAGATTCAACTGGGTTTGGATTTTCGGAACTGCTGTTGGAATTAACAAGAACAGTCACCCGATCAATCCGCCTGCTCTCTATATGGGAACTGATAATTCTTGATAAATGTACATTACTATGATTGCTATCATCTCTGTTTAATTAAAGATGGCAGCTGTTAACACCTAAAACAAAATATGAAATAAAACAGCACTAAAACAATCCTTGTACCCCTTCACAATAAATGGCTCTGTGCTAAGTGAACCTCTATTGGAGGGTTCTGTTGAGGTGTTCTAGACAATAACAGACTTAGCTGTAGCAAACAATGCCAGGCAGCCACAGCTACAGCTAGCAAGATATTATCTTGTATAAAGAGGGGTATAGATTCAATGGAGAAAAATATCTGGAATATTCTGTGCAGTTTTAAAATCCTGTATATGAAAAAAAATGGAGAGGGTTCACAGAAGGGCAAATAAATTAATAAGGGGAAAGGAGGAGCATCAATATGAAGACAGGTATGTGAATCTAGAGATATTCATGCTGCAGAAAAGGTTCTTACTATATTTGGGATATGATCACTTTATATAAATATATTAATGGACCATATAATAAACTCCTTGGTGCATTGTTTATGCCAGAGGACTAATGGACATCCTTTAAGATTAGAAGAAAATTAGGTTTGGAAAGGTTGTTTTTTTTATGTGATAATGATACTGTGGAACTGTCTTCCAGTTAATGTGGTAATGGCAGGTTCATAATATAAGAACTGGATGTATTTCTAATAATATTGAAAGTTATTGGTATTAATCCATATAGTTGCTTATGTTGCCACTCCTCTTAATCTGCAGCAATCAATGAGATGCTTTATACTAGTCTATTGCAGTTAAAAACACTTGATATCATCTGATTGGCCGCTGTAGATTAAGAGCATGGATACAATTTTGCACCTTTTATTGAATACGTATTTATTAACAAAGTTCTTGTTATCCAGTGATTGCTATTTGGAGTCAGGAAGGAATTGTTTCCTCCAATACTTTTTAAAAAACTATTTTGAAAACCCATTATGTTTCTTCTTGATTCGAGAAATCAAAGCCATTTCATATCATTTGTAATGATATATAACACTGACCTCTTCCAAAACATACATCAGCAATGAACCACTAGATTCCCAAATTGTTACCTTCCACCCTTCCTGCAAAATCTAACAATGTTCACTTTATACAAGAAAGAGGGTTTGGGAACTTGACTTCTGCCCACTCTTCTTGGAAATTTTCAGGCCTATGTAATAAAAGTTCAAATGGTAACTAACATCTGATTGGTTGGGACAAATTTAGCACCATGTTTAACGATATGATTACATAGGCTTATGTTTGTAACTATGGTTGTTGAAGGCAAAGCCAATTTCAGGAGAAGACTTTCTCTATAAAGTTTGTACTGTACATTTTAATGTGTAGGTCATTATTCAATGTTAGACAAACGATCTTTAAGTAACGTCTCCATTCATATATTTGTGCAGTAGACACATTATTTTTATTTTCAGTGCTTTTGTCCTTAATCCATATATGAGAGGGGTTAGGAAAGGAGGAAACAGTAGGGCGGTAATGGAGAGAAGGATGTGAATGAATATAGGAATGTGAGTGTTCTCCAGTCTGTATCGAATGAATATAAACAAAGCTCCAGTCAGAAAAATGGAAAAATTGAGTAAATGAGTAACCACAGTGTGAGTCGCTTTCTTACCGGCATCTTTAGAAACCTTTATACAAACCAGAAAGATCTGTATGTAGGAATAAACGATGATTATTATAGCGGTAACTAAATAGCTTACAAAAATGATTGTCCCGTAGAGCTTATTCATGGATGTGTCTACACAAGACAAGATAAAAAGAGACATGTTATCACAAAATATACTGTTGATCTGAGATCCACATAGAGGGAGTCTCGCAGAAAGAAGTATAATGATCAAGACTATGATTAGATTAAAAAAGAAGGAGCCTACAAGGAGATTTAGCACCACCACATTGGACATCAGAGAGTTATAACGTAAGGGGTGACAGATGGCCAGGTGGGTGTCATACGCCATGAGGGTAAACGTGGAGATCTCACAGTAAGCGGAAATCATCAGGCAGAAGCTTTGAATGAAACAGGCGTCACGTGAGATCACTGTCGTCGAAGAAACCAAGTCAACAATCAGTTTGGGGAAGAAAGAGGAACTTCCAATGATCCCATTTAGCACAAGACTGGCGATGAGTACATACATGGGCTGGTGAAGACTTTCTTCCGTCCACACCGCAATCACAATGATGAGGTTGCATAGCAGGGTCAATACGTAAATTAAAAAGGACAATGAACTATAAAGATATTTTAACCCATCCATCTCTACTAAACCAAGAAGGGTGAAGCTGGTGCTGATGTTGAACTCACTGTCCATCTTCTGTTTGGGCAAATTAATTTTTTATGAAGACGTCCTGGTTGGTGAGAAATAATCTGGTTGAGTTGGATCTATTGCTGTAGTAATTCTAAAATCTGCTGCTTTCCACGGACACGACTCCAACTGTTCATTTATTCTGAACAGCAAAGCGACACTATAGCCAGCAATGACTCTTTCTGATTTAGAGTAAATTCTAGACTGGCTCAAATTGCAGAGTCTCAATACTGATCCTGGAATGGCCAATTAAACAATGTAGCCTGCCTATAAATACCTTCTTCTCTGTATGTTAAAACTCCCAAGTTTACGATCCATTAAATTCCCAGTAGAAACTCGTATGCTGTGTTATCAACAATTAACAGCAATGAAGCTGAATAAATGAGTAGTGACAAGTTGCACAGTCATACAGACATTGCTTTACAGATACTGAGAAGAATATGATAGCAGATAGATAACAAGACAGTTAAAGGAGAACTATAATGCACAGAAAGGTTTTTCAGAAACAGTTAAAATGAAAAGTACCTCGGGTAGGCAGGTAGGATTGGTACTTTCTACTTTCCAATGCCATTTCTATGAGGTGCAGCAGCACAAAGAAAACTACTTCTGCCAGGCTTACTGAGTGCTTCAGCACTATCTTTAATACAGGAAGACCCGGGGACATGGCAGATGAAAACAGTACAGGCTGTAGCTTCTCAACTAAACAATATTGGGTAGAAATAATCAATCCTCTAATAAGCAGGATTGGTCTGAGTAACATGAATATCAGCAAAAGCTCTGGAAAATCTAAGAATAAGAAGTGCCCTCAGGTCTACTGAATAGTCCATTTTCTTACTTCTTCTAGACTATAATACTAGTGAACCAATCATTGTTGGTCTATCCTGTCCCTCTGTTTTGACTCTCATACAGTCCCATAGAAAGCATTATACACAGTCCCATAGAAAGCATTATACACAGTCCCATAGAAAGTCCAATACACAGTCCCATAGAAAGTCCAAAACACAGTCCCATAGAAAGTCCAATACACAGTCCCATAGAAAGTCCAATACACAGTCCCATAGAAGGTCCCATACACAGCCCCATAGAATGTCCTATACACAGCCCCATAGAAGGTCCCATACACAGCCCCATAGAAAGTCCCATACACAGCCCCATAGAAGGTCCCATACACAGCCCCATAGAAAGTCCCATACACAGCCCCATAGAATGTCTCATACACAGCCCCATAGAAAGTCCCATACACAGTCCCATAGAAAGTCCCATACACAGTCCCCTAGAAAGTCCCATACACAGCCCCATAGAAAGTCCCATACACAGCCCCATAGAAGTCCCATACACAGCCCCATAGAAAGTCCCATACACAGCCCCATAGAATTCCATACACAGCCCCATAGAAAGTCCCATACACAGTCCCATAGAAAGTCCCATACACAACCCCATAAAGAAAGTCCAATACACAGCCCATAAAAGTCCCATACACACCCATAGAAAGTCCCATACACATCCATAGAAGTCCCATACAAGTCCATCAAGTCCCATACAAGTCCCATAGAAAGTCCAATACACAGTCCCATAGAAAGTCCAATACACAGCCCATAGAAAGTCCCAACACAGCCCCATAAAGTCCCATACAAGCCCCATAGAAAGTCCCTACAACAGCCCCATAGAATGTCTCATACACAGCCCCATAGAAAGTCCCATACACAGTCCCATAGAAAGTCCATACACATCCCATAAGAATCCAATACACACACAGCCCCATAGAAAGTCCCATACAACAGCCCCATAGAAAGTCCCATACACAGTCCCATAGAAAGTCCCATACACAGCCCTATTGAAAGTCTCATACACAGCCCCATAGAAATTCCCATACACAGTTCCATAGAAAGTCCCATACACAGCCCCATAGAAAGTCCCATAGAATGTCCCCATACACAGCCCCATAGAAAGTCCCATACACAGTCCCATAGAAAGTCCCATACACAGCTCCATAGAAAGTCCCATACACAGTCCTATTGAAAGTCTCATACACAACCCCATAAAAATGTACGATGTATGCACCAGTTTAGTACAATACTTTTCATCAAATTTGTGTTGACATAGCACTGTTTTTTATCAAAATATTTAAAGGATAATATAAAAAATAATAAAATCACCCCCATTACATTTACCATGCTGCCCTCCTTTAGATATCAAACAGCAAAGATGAGTGCTAAAAGCCTGCCTCCTAGCTGGCCCAGGGACTTGATTAACATAACACTTGTCATTGGCTGGTGGGAATGTCTGTTAGAGACAGCATTGTTACGTCCCCATTCAAGGGAAAGAGAGACTCAAAATCAGGAATAAAAGGTATGGGGAGGGCTGCATACCTTTAAAAATTTTTTAAAAATGCATTGAGGTAATACAATTATCCTTTAATGCCTATTGTTAGGGTGACATCCTATTAAATATACCAAAGCCTTTAAATATGGTAGTGATAAGAGATCTTTGTAAAATGTAATGTAGATTTTTGAAAGATTGTCTCAAGTCTTTATCCATTGATGGTCACAATTTCCATTGATGGTATTAATTGTCAAAATTTGTCAAAGGAAGTTCAAGCAAAAAAAGTTCAAGCAAACACAAATTGGGCCATTTGTGTTATTCCCGAGTATAGAATCAATAGCTTGTGTTTGAGTCAAAGTAATGTAACTTATGAAGCTTTATAGGAGGACTAAATCATCCTCATCCAATGTTGTGATAATGAAGTAAAGTCAGAAGAAAGAGGAGCTTTATCAACCTCCAATCTGTGCTAGAGGGTACTTGCTGGTATTAGGTATATATTGTGAAAATAACCATCCACAGTAGCGCGGCGTTAAGTCTCAGTTAGAGTCGGCTGTGCGAGTACCAGAAGAGGCTGTTTGCACGTAAGTATTTAACGCACAGCCTCTGATAAATCCGTCACGGGAGATTGTCTAAGAGCGCTTTTGCCCTGTTAGTGTGCTCATCAATTTCCCAATGAAAAATACTTACAGGGCTATGTACTGAGAGTCGCTATCACTCTCTATTGCCCCCTTTAGGCAATGCACTGAGCCGATAATGGTTCTCAGTGCATAGTGAATGGGGTTTTCCCATTCCGAGACTTTAACACCAGCTATCTGCTGGCGTTAAAGTTTATGTCTTAAAGAACTGTTATCGGCTCGGTACATAGCTTGCGGTGGTTGCTTGACACAACTTTTGCGTGTCGTCGCAACCACCGTTAGTTATGACTTAAAGTAACGTAAATCCTTGGTACATGGGTTAACGTGACTTTAAGACATAAAAGCCATTTGCGGCTTTTGGTACATAGCCTCATTAATATATTAAAGGACAATTATACTAAAAAAATCCATCCCTCCCCCTTATAAGTACCTGGAGTGAGTCTCCCTGTGTCCCAAAATACTTACCAAGATTCTAACTCTGCCTTTCAGCCTGCCAATGACATGACCAATAGGAGGATATGCTATGCAAGATCTTCTCATTGGCCAGATTGCGGACAGGCTGCCAATGTGGAAATAGACCAGAGCTGCAAGGTATTATTTTAGGTAAAATTCTTTTGGAGATAGAAAGTGCATTAAGGGGCGAGGACATAGCGGTTCAGGTAACAAATCAAATAGAGAATTGGAAAAGGTAAGAATTTTTTTACCCTTAATGTGAAACCTTTTCTCCTTTGAAAGCCCATGCATTGTAAAGTTTATTTAAAGGAGAACTAAACCCAAATTTTCACACTCCAGAATCTGAACATTTCCCTCTAAAATCACCAATAACTGTAAAATAGCAATACAGTAAATAGCATTAAAGTACATGTTACCACTTGAAGAACTGGATTAAATAACTGTGTGTATGTACAGTGACTGGCCACACCCCTGATCTCAGTCACATGTCCCCTGCCTAATCTGTCCTGTAAAAGGATTGGCTAGAGGCTAATAGTGGGTGTGACCAACTGTAACAAGTTCCTGCAGTATCTTGGGACTGAGCATGTGTAAAGAACATAATGGTCAGTGACCACACAGTGTGATACCGGAACACTGGGAAATAACACACAAACAAAGTTAATTACAAAGTTAAATTTCTCAAAGGCTTGTTGCACTTACATCCATTTATACATAATTTATATATATGCTCTCCTAACCGATGTTTGAAATTGTATTTAAAGAAAAACTGTGGTCCAAAAATGACTTTAGGTAAATTGATAGGAATTGCTCTCCTGAGAGTTTTTGCAATTTATTTCCATTGTTTATTTTGCATATTTTTGAAGATATTTACATTTTTGTGCGTGATATGGCAGCAGCATCACCAGGTCCCCTGCACTTCCTGCTTCCTGCTCTGAAACCTGTCAGTCAATCTACCCTGTGTCTCCTCCCCTTTGCAGCCCCCCTGGTCCCTCCCACTCATGGACCCCATGGTCCCTCCAGTTGCAGGCCCCCCTTGGCCCATTCCCTTACAGCCCCATGTGGCCCCTGCCCACTCACAGGTGCCATGGCTCCGTCCACTCATGGGTGTCTAAGCCCCGCCCACTTGCGAGTGCCTAAGCCCCGCCCACTCACAGGTGCTGTGGGCCACTCTGACAATCCCCCTACCCTTCCCCCCTCCCCCGAAAACTCTGTGGAAACAGGCAAAGTAAGAACTCTGTTTTCACATAGTGAGAGAGAAGGGCTTTAGATTCCCTTACCTTCTCTGCAGCTGCAGGTCCTTCACACAGCAGAGAGGAGGGATTTCCTGTCTCCCTCACACACTGAGGGAGTCTGAGGCTGTGCTCGCCGGTGGCACTGTGCAGGAGAAGCCTCAGGAATGTCACATGTCAGCCTCCCACCCATTAACTTTCTGGTCAGTCATTCCTGTATATCTTGGGATGTGGAGCACGTAAAGAGGTGGTTGATGGCTCTTTTTAAAGGTAGGAAACTGGTCTTTCATAAACTCAACTGTTTGGAGACCACAGTTCCCCTTTAACTTAATTTAATTTTTATCTATCTGTATAATGGCTTGCACTTATCCCCTTGTTTGTATACTCTGTATTTTAGAATGTGCAGCACTGCATAGCCAAGTGGCACTTTATAAATAAAATTATACATACATACATAACAAGGAGATCTGCCTTCTAATTCAATGTAGTTCTGTGGCTTTTACATAGTAACATAGCAATTAAGGTTGAATAAAGACATACATCCATCAAGTCCAACCTTTTCACCCTCTTTTTTTTTTTTTTTTACCCTACCTTACAGTTGATCCAGAGGAAGGCAAAAAAAAAACAACAGCTAAAAGGGGGAAAAAATTCCTTCCTGACTCCAAACGGCAATCGTAAAGTATCCCTGGATCAACCAGATCTATATGTATTAATACCAGTAATTCTCAATATTATATAGTATCCCTGTACCAACCAGAACTACAGTATGTGTATTAATACCAGTAATTCTCAATATTATATAGTATCCCCGTACCAACCAGAACTACAGTATATGTATTAATACCAGTAATTCTCAATATTATATAGTATCCCCATACCAACCAGAACTACAGTATATGTATTAATACCAGTAATTTTTCAATATTATATAGTATCCCCGTACCAACCAGAACTACAGTATATGTATTAATACCAGTAATCTTCAATATTAATAGTATCCCTGTACCAACCAGAACTACAGTAGATGTATTAATACCAGTAATTCTCAATATTATATAGTATCCCCGTACCAACCAGAACTACAGTATATGTATTAATACCAGTAATTCTCAATATTATATAGTATCCCCGTACCAACCAGAACTACAGTATATGTATTAATACCAGTAATTTTCAATATTAATAGTATCCCTGTACCAACCAGAACTACAGTATATGTATTAATACCAGTAATTCTCAATATTATATAGTATCCCAGTACCAACCAGAACTACAGTATATGTAATAATACCAGTAATTCACAATATTTTTTAGTTTTAGAAACTTATCCAGGCCCACTTTTAAAGCTATTCAGTAAACTTGCCATTGCCACATCTGCTGGAAGACAGTTCCACAGTTTCACCGTTCTCACTGTAAAGAAACCTTTCCTAACCTGAAGATGAAACTTCTTTCTTCCAACCTTAAAGGATGTCCACGTGTCCTCTGATATGACCTATTAGTGAACAATGCACCAGAGAGTTCAAACCCACACTAACCTGATAATACATTGGGTAGAATGGGTTTGACACTGATTTGGCCAGTTTGCGCCTATTCATCCATGACTTTACTGGTTCAAATCCCCAGACATGCTGGCACAGAAATAAACTGCAAAGATGACAATGCCATGTAAAGGGAAGTGTGTTTGAGGGTAAAATAACATTTTTGGCCAAACACAGTTAAATGCTGTAAAATCCCTTGGCGTAGGGATCACCATAGCAACTATATCAGTTGCTATGCATCCCCGGAGCCAAAGCGGGCCCTACCAAGTCCCCTGCAAGAAAAAAAAATGACCTCATGCAGTTCAGCCCCACAAACCCCATTTTCCTTTTACTTAAGATGCTCTAAGGCTTAGATATTCTAGTTACAAAACTGCAACTCCTCTCTTGGAATTACAGAAATTGGCTGAGTTACCAACAGAGGCCATATTGGTAGGGACCAATACAGAGTCCCAGAGATGGATTAAGATCATATGTGGCCCAAGGAAGAGCCATCATTTAGGGCCCCCTTTCTTGCTACATCTATTGTATAGACTGTAATTTTGTTACTGCTTCTGAAGCTGGGCCCCCAGAGGTTTCCTGGGCCCTAGGCAGGTTCCTAGGGTTGCCTTGTGGATAATCCTGCTCTGCAGAGTCCCTATACACATCATTCCCACAGGAGCAAGGGATTGGGAGTATGGAGGAAATAATGTTAATGGAAAACCTACCCACAGCCCAAATCTACTTTATCCTGGACTGTTGGTCACATGTTATCATACCATCGTTTATAGACAACATATCAGTCATATGGACGGGATCAGCACAAGATCTTAGTGGCAGGATGATACAAGCTAATCTATATCAGACCGGGGCATATTACCAAATTACCGCCGCACATCACGGCCGCGAAAATAGCGCTATCGCCATATTTATAACGGCGAGCGCCATCGCCGCGATATGTATCGCGGCCGCAATGTCCTGCGGTAATTTTAAATCCCTTCACGACGATACTGCACTGAGCGCAATGCGCTAACTACAAAATCGATTGCGCTAAGTACAATATCGCCGCAAAGGGACTTAAAATCCCTTCCTGGATACATCTGTTTCCAGACACTTTCACACATGCATATAATTGCACCCATCATGATTTCACCAGGTTCTCTCCCTATTTTAGTATAGTATAGTATTTGAGGTTGAATAAAGACATACGTCCATCCAGTCCAACCCATCTAGCAATATCCTCATTTCCTGCCTAACTGTTGATCCAGAGGAAGGCAAAAACCCCACCAAATTTATGAAGGGGGAAAAAATTCCTTCCTGACTCCAAGTGGCAATCGGAAATTTCCCTGGATCAACTCTACTTTATGTATCAATCCCAGTAACTTGTAACATTCCTTGTTTGTAGAAACTCATCCAGCTTTTTATTAAACTGACCAATGAACCTGCCATAACAACGTCCACTGGAAGACAGTTCCATAGCTTTACCGTTCTCACAGTGACAAACCCTTTCCCAACTCTACTTTATGTATCAATACCAGTAACTTGTAACATTCCTTGTTTGTAGAAACTCATCCAGCTTTTTATTAAACTGACCAATGAACCTGCCATAACAACGTCCACTGGAAGACAATTCCATAGCTTTACCGTTCTCACAGTGAAAAACCCTTTCCGAGCTTGAAGCCTAAACCTTTTTTCTTCAAGTCTTAAGGGATGTCCACGTGTCCTCTGACATGTTCTATTGGTGAACAATGCCCCAGATAGTTTATTGTATGGCCCGTTAATGTATTTATACACAGTAATCATATCCCCACGCAAGCGCCTTTTCTCCAGCGTACATAATTGTAACTTTTCCAGTCTCTCTTCATATTCAAGCTCCCCCAATCCCCTTATTAATTTAGTTGCCCTTCTCTGAACCCTTTCCATTTCAAAGATGTCCTTTTTGTGCACAGGATTCCAAAATTGCACTGCATATTCCAAATGAGGCCTTACAAATGCTTTGTAAAGAGGGAGAATAACATTTTCCTCCCTTGAATCCATACCTCGCTTTATACAAGACAATACCATTCTGGCTCTGGCTGTTGCCGCCTGGCATTGCTTGCTACCTTTAAGTTTGTTATCCACCAAAACTCCAAGATCCCTTTCCAACAGGGATTCACTTAACACAGAGCCATTTATAGTATAAGCAGCACAAGGATTTTTAAGTCCAAAATGCATCACCTTACATTTATCAACATTGAATTTCATCTGCCACTTAGCAGCCCAATGTGATAATCTATCTAGATCCCCTTGCAACGATTGCACATCCTCTGAAGTTTTTAATGGTCGACAAAGTTTTGTGTCGTCAGCAAACACAGAAACCTTGCTGACAATACCCACTTCCAAATCATTAATAAATAGATTAAATAGAAGCGGCCCCAACACAGAACCCTGTGGCCCCCACTTAGCACTTTAGTCCATAATGATGAAGCCCCATTAACAACTACTCTCTGCATCCTATTCATTAACCATTTTTCTATCCATGTACAAATGTGACTCCCCAGACCAACAGACCTTAGCTTATACATAAGTCGCCTATGGGGGACTGTATCAAAAGCCTTTGCAAAACTACATCTACTGCTATGCCAGAGTCTAAATTTCTACTTACTTCCTTCTATACAGATGTCTATACACAATATGGAATCCCTGATAAGTAATAGATTCTGTAACTGACCCCAGTATTCACTGAACTGCATAAAACCATCGTATACATGCTCAGTACCTGTGTTAAAGAGACTTACTGTAAAGGGATGTTTGGGATATTTTTGAGATTTGCATGTAATCTATGTCGTTTTGGCTACAGTTACATCAATTTCCCTGGTAAGAGTCCAGGGATTATCCTTTCTTTATATATACATATTCTTTTGGGAGAAAGGAACCTAGGTAATGTCTGTTATCCAGATTTCGTCCAAAATCTTCTTGTCCATTTGGTTACTGGATCAAAATCTCTCAAGAGACAAAGTGAGTCATTCACATAGAAAGGGTTTTACTGTCCAATCATCATATAATCCCTTTGGTGTAAGGGTGTCCAGTCTTTTTATCCATTTGGTTTCTTGCCTTAATAAAATAATGTTGCTCCCTCTTTTTGGCTTTTTGACTTTTTCCAAGGCACACAACTTTAGTTGGGATTCTTGATGTTTTGATGATAGCTGAACAAAGCATCACTAAGCCTAAAAAAATTTTTTAAGTTCATTAATAGTAAGAAGATGAGGACTGAGAATGTGGCACCATTAATTAATGGGGATAAGTTACTTACGGAGGATGGCGATAAAGAAAATGTCATGAATAATTTTTTTCCTCTGTATACACTATAGAAGATCCAAGTACAGATATCATAGAGTATAGTAGCAATAAAGGTATAAAAGATTCAAGTGCACTTTGGTTAACCGAGGATATGGTACAGAAAGAACTAAATAAGGTTAATATTAATAAGTCTCCTGGACCGGATAAAATACATCCTCGGGTACTTAGGGAGCTAAGTTCAGTTTTATCTAGGCCATTGTTTCTTATTTTTGCAGATTCCCTCATGTCCGGTGGTGTGCCTCTGGATTGGAAAAAGGCTGATGTTATTCCAATATTCAAAAAGGGTAGTCGTTCACAGCCGGGTAATTACAGGCCTGTAAGTTTAACTTCAGTGGTGTCTAGGTTCCTTTATACCTTCTCTCTTTCTGTTCTAGGTTCCTCTATATCTCCTCTCTTTCTGTTCTAGGTTCCTTTATATCTCCTCTCTTTCTGTTCTAGGTTCCTTTATATCTCCTCTCTTTCTGTTCTAGGTTCCTTTATACCTCCTCTCTTTCTGTTCTAGGTTCCTCTATATCTCCTCTCTTTCTGTTCTAGGTGTTACTACTCTGTCAGCTGCTAGCTCAAACCTTGTCCTTGCTGGTTATACCTGCCCTTTTATATCTTGGTATATTCTACATCCATCTGTCAATTTTGACCCGTTCTGGGCCTCATGACCATATCATGAGCAGTGCCTTCCAAGCCAGCCTTGAGGTAAATGTGAATGAAATAATTCAGTTTGATCTGAGAATATTATTGTTACTATTATTATCTATCCTTAATCACTTTATGTCACACAGGGAGGCCTGTCAAGGATCACACAAGGTCAACCCTTGGAGGTTGCGTTTGGTTCTCAGATCACACTACGGAACACGCTAGGCAAACCTGTGCCTTGCTGGCTTCACTCACACAAACACACTTACCCCATAAGGTGAGTGTTTCCCAAGCAGGGCTGTTTTTATTACTCACTATTTACACTCGGACGTAATGAAACGGTTACTGGGAGTAACAAGTTCCTAGAGTTGTACCGCCATATTGGCAGACCTGAGAGCTGGTCGGGTGATCATTAGAACAAATAAAAATGACTGTGAAAGGGCCCAGATCCTGGGCTGTGAGTGTTCAGGGCCAAATATCAACACAGGGTTTAGTAAAACAAGGAGTTTTAGTAGTTTTTGTAACTTGGTCTTTCCTGTTAATCAACAGATCAGCCATTTTGTATCCCCCATCACCACATTTTTCAGATCCCACTTAATGTAAAATCTTCTTATTGATTCTGGATCTTGATTTCCCATGATCAGGTATGAGGAAGGACGTGGAAGTTCACACCAGCAACAGGTCACCTGCTACCCCTACAAAGATGTCAACAACTGGTGGATTGTGAAGGATCCAAGCCGGTAAAGTGAGGGGGTAAAGGGGATGAGTCATTTCTGTTGAGTTGCTGCCATATTTGGTGAATTGTGGGTCTAATTTATCATTGGCCTACAAAGTGCTGGATATCGCTGGCACTGGTTTTTTCAGGGCCCATTCGTATTTTCTGAGCCTTTTGTAAAATTTCTTTCCCAGACCCTAAAATATCAGAGGGTTCTAAAGTTTTATATGTTAATGTATTGCCCTCTGGTTCTACAGGGCAATCTGCAGAAAGCCAATCCACATTGAGCTTTTTTCAACAGCAGCATCTGATTGGATGCCCTGGGTTGCTAGACCAATGAGAACTGTTTTATGCACTTATTTATTTATTTCTAAATCGCCATGATAATTGTACCAGACAGGAAATGGCCGTGGACTCTCCTCCTCGCCCTGTTCGTCACGGAGATGTCATTCAGCTGCTTCATGGAATGACTGCTCGCTTCCTCAACACGTAAGTGCTTTACTCCTATATATCCCGGTGAAATAATTATAATTATTATTCAATGGGTCTGTGCGTGAGGTTTGAAATGGAAAGGATTCAGAGAAAGGCAACTAAATTAATAAGGGGATTGGGGAAGCTTGAATATGAAGAGAGACTGGAAAAGTTACAATTATGTACGCTGGAGAAAAGGTGCTTGTGTGGGGATATGATTACTGTGTATAAATACATTAACAGGCCATACAATAAACTATCTGGGGCATTTTTCACCAATGGAGCATGTCAGAGGACACGAGGACATCCCTTAAGACTTGAAGAAAAAAGGTTCAGGCTTCAAGTTGGGAAAGGGTTTTTCACTGTGAGAACGGTAAAGCTATGGAACTGTCTTCCAGTGGACGTTGTTATGGCAGGTTCATTGGTCAGTTTAATAAAAAGCTGGATGAGTTTCTACAAACAAGGAATGTTACAAGTTACTGGTATTGATACATAAAGTAGAGTTGGGAAAGGGTTTGTCACTGTGAGAACAGTAAAGCTATGGAACTGTCTTCCAGTGGACGTTGTTATGGCAGGTTCATTGGTCAGTTTAATAAAAAGCTGGATGAGTTTCTACAAACAAGGAATGTTACAAGTTACTGGTATTGATACATAAAGTAGAGTTGGGAAAGGGTTTGTCACTGTGAGAACGGTAAAGCTATGGAACTGTCTTCCAGTGGACGTTGTTATGGCAGGTTCATTGGTCAGTTTAATAAAAAGCTGGATGAGTTTCTACAAACAAGGAATGTTACAAGTTACTGGGATTGATACATAAAGTAGAGTTGATCCAGGGAAATTTCCGATTGCCACTTGGAGTCAGGAAGGAATTTTTTTCCCTTTCATAAATTACTATACTGTACTATACTATACAGTACTGCACTGCACTGTACTATACTATACAATACTATACTACACTGTACTGTACTATACTATACAATACTATACAATACTACACTGTACTGCACTGCACTGTACTATACTATACAATACTATACTATAATTCTATATTCCCATAAAAAAGCCAAGCCAGTTAGTTTGACAGAATCTATTCCTCCTAAATCCATGCTGGTTACTACTATAATGTCAGTCCTTGAAACCTACTTAGAAACATGTTCCCTTATTAAACTTTCCAGGATCTTCCCCACCACTGAAGTTAAACTTACAGGCCTGTAATTACCCGGCTGTGAACGACTAACCCTTTTTGAATATTGGAATAACATCAGCCTTTTTCCAATCCAGAGGCACACCACCGGACATGAGGGAATCTGCAAAAATAAGAAACAATGGCCTAGATAAAACTGAACTTAGCTCCCATAGTACCCGGGATGTATTTTATCCGGTCCAGAGGACTTATTAATATTAACCTTATTTAGTTCTTTCTGTACCATATCCTCGGTTAACCAAAAGTGCACTGAATCTTTTATAACCTTTATTGCTACTATACTCTATGATATCTGTACTTGGATCTTCTATAGTGTTATAAGAGGAAAAAAAATTATTCATGACATTTTCTTTATCGCCATCTCCGTAAGTAACTTATCCCCATAATTAATGTGCCACATTCTCAGTCCTCATCTCTTACTATTAATGAACTTAAAAAATTTTTTGAGGCTTAGTGATGCTTTGTTCAGCTATCATCAAAACATCAAGAATCCCAACTAAAGTTGTGTGCCTTGGAAAAGTCAAAAAGCCAAAAAGAGGGAGCACACATTATTTATTAAAGGCGGAAGAAACCAAATGGAATAAAAAGACTGGACACCCTTACACCAAAGGATTATATGATGATTGGACAGTAAAACCCTTTCTATGTGAATGACTCACTTTGTCTCTTGGAGATTTTGATCCAGTAACCAAATGGACAAGAAGATTTTGGACGAAATCTGGATAACAGACATTACCTAGGTTCCTTTCTCCCAAAGAAGATGTATTATATATAAAAAAAGGATAATCCCTGGACTCTTACCATGGGAATTGATGTAACTGTAGCCAAAACGACATAGATTACATGCAAATCTCAAAAATATCCCAAACATCCCTTTACAGTAAGTCTCTTTAACACAGGTACTGAGCATGTATACGATGGTTTTATGCAGTTTAACATGGTATGGTATATGGATAATGTTTGTTCACTTGATATATTGTACACCCCTGTGTACATGAGGGACAAGTTTTACCTACATAGGAGCAATGGCACAGTTGATGTGTATAAAGGAGCACAAAACATGATACTTGTATGTGCACAATGGTAATGGACCCCATTCATGGACTTGATGGTGAAGTTTAGGCCAATGGCTAATGGCATTACAGAATTAACCTCCTCAGCTGCTGTGCTGTGTGTAACTAACCACCTTGCAGTAGAGGTGTGTTTGCCCCAGCGAGGGATCTGGGTTTTGTAAGAAGAATATCTGAACCCGGGAGCATCTTTGAAAGGTTTAAAGGGACACTAAACAGATTTGTAAGTACATGAAATCTTTTTCTTTTATTCTCAAGGAGGTGAATTGCTTATTTCCACCTCCTGTGAATAATAGAACACCCAGGAACAGCCATACACTTACCTATCAGGGATTCCATATTGGTGTATAGACATCTGTATAGAAAATACTCTGTACATAGAGACAGTGAATACTGGGGTCAGTTACAGAATCTATTACTTATCAGGGATTCATATCGGTGTGTATAGACTGTATATCGATAAAGTCTTTATAGAAAATACTCTGTACATAGAGACGTGAATACTGGGTCAGTTACAGAATCTATTACTTATCAGGATTCCATATCGGTGTATAGACATCTGATAGAAAATACTCTGTACATAGAGAGGTGAATACTGGGTCAGTTACAAATCTATTACTTATCAGGGATTCCATATTGGTGTATGAAATCTGTATAGAAACTACTCTGTACATAGAGACAGTGAATACTGGGTCAGTTACAGAATCTATTATTTATCAGGGATTCCCATTATTGTGTATAGACATCTGTATAGAAAATACTCTGTACATAGGACAGTGAATGAACTATGGGGTCAGTTACAGAATCTATTACTTATCAGGGATTCCATATCGGTGTATAGACATCTGTATAGAAATACTCTGTACAAGAGACGTGAATACTGGGGTAGTTACAGAATCTTTACTTATCAGGGATTCCATATCGTGTATAGACATCTGTATAGAAAATACTCTGTACATAGAACAGTGAATACTGGGGTCAGTTACAGAATCATTACTTATCAGGGATTCCATATCGTGTATAGACTCTGATAAGAAAATACTCTGTACATAGAACGGTGAATACTGGGTCAGTTACAGAATCTATTACTTATCAGGGATTCCATATCGGTGTATAGACATCTGTATAGAAAATACTCGTACATAGAGACAGTGAATACTGGGGTCAGTTACAGAATCTATTACTTATCAGGGATTCCATATCGTGTGTATAGACATCTTATAGAAATAACTCTGTACATATGAGACAGTGAATACTGGGGTCAGTACAGAATCTATTACTTATCAGGGATTCCATATCGTGTATAGACATCTGTATAGAAAAATACTCTGTACATAGAGACAGTGAATACTGGGTCATTTACAGATAATTACTTATCAGGATTCCATATCGGTGTATAGACATCTGTATAGAAAATACTCTGTACATAGAGACAGTGAATACGGGGTCAGTTACAGAATCTATTACTTATCAGG
>JAACNH010000562.1:0-40766 GCA_019447015.1 Hymenochirus boettgeri
AGATGATTGGTTATTCGGCCATCTCTACTGATAATTTAACATAATTCTAACATAGAGACGTCCTCTGTAAGATGATTGGTTATTCGGCCATCTCTACTGATAATTGGACCCAAGGTTAACAACCCCACCTACTTGAACCTACCCTTTCATTCCCATGGAAGCCATATTTAAAGGGTAAACTAAAGTCAAAAAAAAAAAAAAAACAAAAAAAAAAAACTCAATTTTAGAGTTATCCTTCAATAAAAAAAAAGTAGTTTTATTTTTGGTTGTAAACACAAAAAAAACACGGACAATTGACCCCCTCAAACCAGGGGGGGACCCAGGTACACCCCAACACCTTTTTACTTTGGATCTACTAAAATCCCATTACTGTGGCAAGGCCATATTTAAAAGGGTAAAAACTAAAAAGTTACACAAAAAAAAAAACGATTTAGATGTATCCTCAATAAAAAAAAAAGATTAGGGGTTTGTGGGTTGTAAAAAAAAAACAACAAAAAAAAAAAAAAAGGACATTACCCCCCTCAAAACACAAGACCCAGGACCCAACCACACCTACTGGATCTACTTAATCCATTACTATGGCAAGCCATACTTTAAAAGGGTAAAACTTTAACAGTCAAAAAAAAAAAACTAGTTTTAAGATTTATACCAATAAAAGATTTTAGTGTTTTATGGTTATTGAAAAACACAAAAAAAAAGACTTTTACCCCCCTCAAAAATCAAAACCAGGGACCCAGGTAACCAACAACCTTTAAACTTTGATCTTAACTTATCCATTAACAGTTTGGCAGGCCAGAATTTAAAAGGGGTACAAATAAAGTTCAAAAAAAAAACTAATTTTAGGGGATTTTATCCCGTAAAAAAAGATTTAGTTTTATGTTAATTAAAAAAACACAAAAAAAAAAAAGAACAGTGTTCACCCCTCCAACCAGACCCAGGTGCACCCCAACACCTTTTTTTTATGATATTCTAAATATTTCCCAGGTACGTGGGCAAAGCCATATTAAAGGGGTTTAAACTAAAAGTTAAAAAAAAAAACACCCCCACCCCCACAACCCAACCAAAACTGAACCTTTACCTTTTTAATTTTTTTGGCAATGTGACATATATAAAGGTAAGTAAAAAAAAAAAAACACAAACTATTTGTCCTCATTTTTTCATTTTGGCATTAATGGTTTTTTTAAAAATACGGCAGCAACCAAAAACCACCCAATTTATCCCTTTTCAAAATGCAGTTCTTTTTCCCCAGCCAAAATTCCAAAAAAAAAGGTTATTACTTTAAAAAAAAAAAACTTTTCCCTGTTTTAGTTATTATTTTGACCTGGGTGAAAAACCATATTAAGGTTAATTATTGAACCCTGGGTGAAAACACGTATTAAAGTTCTTATTTTATTGGGGGACCAGGTTTGAAACATTTATAAAAGTTATTAATTCTTGAAATCCTGGGGTTGAAAACAACGTATTCCGTATAGGCAACTCACACGCGGGTGGGGGGGGGAAAAAGTTCTTGAGGGCACTGAAAGGTTGTTTTCTTATTATGGAAGAGTTTTCTTCACTTAAAAAAAACTACAGGGGGAATCTTAATGAATTTCTTCGGGAGCAAAAAAAAAATGAATCCTTGTTTCATTGACGGCTTGACTTGGAAAAAAGCTAAATTTTGGGCCCTTTGTTTGCTTAGATGAAAAAAAACAGGGACTCCGCCTTTTGGCCATTTAGCTATAAATTAAAAATTTTAATTGTTCATGAAAATATCGTTTTAAAATTGATTTTAAAAAAAATTAGTGAACGTTTTTAAGGCATATAAATAAAAACAAGGCGCAAAAAACACTAGCTCAGCCAGTAAATTTCCAACATAACAAAAAAGAGGGGCCGGCACGTTTTTAAAAAAACTTTAATTAAAACTTTTACCCAGCATAGGGGAAGGTATTGTTATTAAGATGCAGCAGAGGGGCTTTTAATTAACCAGGTTGAAAAAAAACCAAAAAAAAACGGTTTGTCTATTGGGGCAAATATATTTACTATGGATGGATTTGGGGGAAGGATATTTATCGGTTAGGAGATTAGGAAAATCTTAACTCCCGGTGCGTGCTGTACATTTTCTGGGACAATATTGACTTAAATTATGGCTCCGTTATGAATTGTCTGAAATTTTCAGTAAGGATGTTGCCTTTAGGAATTGAGGGCTTGGTTTTTCCTTTCCACACCACCCATTTCCATTTCAATGTTTTTTAACATGTTCAATTAAAATCCCACCTAACACTCACCTGTGTAAGCACTCCTAATCAAAAAAAATCAAGTTCTTGATTAAAATTACCAGGTATCTTTTGAAAATATTGGCATTAATTCAGTTGTGTTGTGATTACCCTTCTCCCTTGGAACTGATTTATAATCAACATAAAAACAACAAGGCTGATTTACCTCCATTGATATTGATGGTATGTTTCCACATAAAAAAACAAGGCTGATTACCTTCCCCCTGAAAAAATGATTTGTATGTCCCACAAATTAAAAACAAGGGCATGCTTTTACCTCCCTGATATTGGAGGTATTTGTCACATTTTTAAAACAAGGCTTGATTTTACCTCCCCCTTGAATTGGATTGTTATGGTACCAGAAAAAAAAACAAGGGGGCTGAATTACATTCTCCCTGGATATTGAGTATTGTCCACAATTAAAAAAAAAAACAAAGGCTGATACCTCCCTTTGAAATTGATGTATGGTCGCATAAAAAACCAATTTGTGATTTTACCTTCCTTTGATAATGATGTTGTCACACATGTAAAAACAAGGCTGATTTTCCTTCCCCCTGGAAAAATGATGTTATGTCAACATAAAACAGGGCTGATTTTACTCTCCTTGATTAATGATGTTATGTCCCCATAAAAAACGAGAAGGCTGGATTACCTCCCGTGTGAAAATTGATTGTTTTTTTTGTTAGGGGTTCACCTTTTTTAAACACACCAAGGCTTTGATTTTTACCTAATTCCCTTGGATATTTTGATGTTAGTCAACATACAAAACAGGCTATTTAACCTCTTTCCCTGGAAGTATTGATGTAGTTCAAATAAAAAAAACAAAGGGTGAATTTACCCTTCACTTGAAAATTTGATTGGTATGTCCCCCAACATAAGCAAGGCTGATACCTCCCCTTTGAAAAAATGAGTATGTTCGCAATTTAACCAATTTGTTGGATTTACCTCCCTTGATATTTGATGTTATGTCAACATTTAACAAGGCTTGATTGAACTCCCCTTTGGGGAAATGATGGTGTGGTCACAATTTAAACCAGGGCTGAATACCTCTCCTTGTATGGATGTATGTCACAATAAACCCAAGGCTGATTACTCCCTTGGAAATGATTGCTTGAGTCACATAACAGCGATTTACCTCTCCCTGATATTGAAGTATGGGTTCAAACATAAAACAAAGGGGTGGATTTTTAACATCTTCACTGATATTTGATGTATGGTTCACATTCAAAACAAAGGCTGAATTACACCCTTGAAAGTGATGTATGGTCAATAAGCCAGGCTTTTGATTTTTTACTCTTTATATTGGTTTGTATGTCACATTAAAACCCCAAAAAGGGTGAGTTTACCTTTTCGCCTTGAAAATTTTGAGTTGGTCAAACTTAAAAAAAAGGGGGCTTGATTTACCTCTCCCTGAAAAAATTGATGTTATGGTACATAAAAACCAAG
The DNA here is from genome assembly GCA_019447015.1 of Hymenochirus boettgeri. Classification (NCBI taxonomy): domain Eukaryota; kingdom Metazoa; phylum Chordata; class Amphibia; order Anura; family Pipidae; genus Hymenochirus; species Hymenochirus boettgeri. Next base: position 3,699 of record JAACNH010000562.1, read on the forward strand.
GCTGATTTACCTCCCCTGTTGAAAAATTGATTTGATGGTCAACATTTAAAACCCAAGGGGCTGATTAACTCTCCTTGAAAATGATGGGAATTGTTTTCACATAAAACAGGTCTGATTTTTACCCCCCCCTTGACATTTGGAGTATGTTCCACATTAAAACCAAGGGGGCTGGATGTCCTTCTCCCCTTGATATTTGAGTGTTATGTCACATAAAAAACCAGGGGCTGATTTACCTCCCCCTTGGAAATGATGTATGTCACATAAAAACAAGGCTGCTTACTCCGTGAAAAAAAAAATTGATGTTATGTCGATAACAAACAATTGGCTGCATTTTACCTCCCTTGATATTGATGGTTTAATGTCAACATACAAAACCAAGGGGGCTTGATTAACCCCCCCTTGAACATGGATTTGTATGTCACATTTAAAACAAGGATTTTTTGATTACCTCTCCCTTGCTTAAAAATTGATTGTATTGTTCAACATTTAAAAAACCGGCTGATTACCTTTGAAAATTGATGTATGGTCCACATAAAAAAAGGGTTGGATGACCTTATTCCCTTTGGGAAAATTGAATGGGCATGTTTTCACATTAACAAGGCTGATTTACCTTCCCCCTTGAAATTTTGGATGTATGGTCACATAAAACAAAAAAACCAAGGGGCTGATTGTACCTCTCCCTGTATTTTGATGTATGTCCACATTAAAAACAGGGCTTGATACAGCCCCCCTTGAAAATTGTGTATTGTCAAATAAAAAAACAAGGGTCTGATTACTTTCCCCCCTTGAAAAATGAGTGGTATTTGTTCCCACCATAAGCAAGGCTGATTAACCCCCGGAGTATTTTGGTGAATGTCACATAAAAACCCAAAAAGGCGATTACCTCTCCCTTGAAAATGGTTTATGTCAACATTTATTTTTTTTAAAAAAAAAAAAACAAGGATGATTAACCTCCCCCTTGGAAATTGAGTTATTTTGTTCAACATAAAAAAAAACAAGTGATTAAACCCTCCCCCTTTGGGAAAAATTGATTTTTGTTATGTTCACATAAAACAAGGGGCTGATTACCTCCCTTGGGAAAAATGAATGTATGTCGCATAAAACAATTGCTGATTACCTCCTTTGATTATTTGATGTAATGTCCAAACCATTAAAACAAGTTTTGATTACTCCCCCTGAAAATTGGGATGTTATTTGTTCACATAAACAAGGGGGCTGGATTGAAACTCTTCCCTTTTTTGATATTGATGTATGTTACATTTAAAAAACCAAGGTGATTAACCTTCCCTTGGAAAATGAATTATGTTCCCCTCATAAAAAAACAAAGGGCTTGATTTACCCTCTCCCTGCTATTGATGTATGGTCACATTAAAAAAAACCAAGGCTGATTTAACCTTTTCCCTTGATATTGATGGTATGTCAACATGAAAAACAAGCTGGATTTACCTCCCACTTTGAAAATTTGATTTGTATGGTCACATTAAAAGCAAGGCGGATTACCTTCCCTTTGATATTGGTGTAGTTCTCCCACATGAAAAACAAGGGCGATTTTTTACTTCTCCCTTGAAAAAAAATTGATGTATGTCACAAATAAAAACAAAGCTGATTTACCTCTCCCTTGAATTGATGTTTTATTTGTCACCATTTTTTTTCATAAAAAACAAGGGGGCTGATTTAACCTCCCCATTGAAATTGTTTTATGGTCACATAAAAACAAGGTTTGTTATTTCCTTCTCCCTTGAAATTGGATGTGATGTTCACAATAAAAAAAACAAGGGGGGGGCTGAAATTGACTCCCCTTTTGGTGAAATTGATGTATGTCAACATAAAACAAGGGACTTTGATTTACCTATCCTTGGGATTTATTGGATGTATGTTTTTTTCCACCATAAACAAGGCTGATTACCTCCCCTTGAAAATTGGATTGTTATGTCACCCTAAACCAAGGGCTTGATTACCTCCCTTGCAAATTGCTGTTTAATGTCGCAATCAACAAAATTTGCTGCCTTACCTCCCTTGGGGGATCTTGGATTGTTTGTATGTTATTCCCACCATAAAACACAAACACACGGCTGCTACTCCCCCTGCCACATTGATTTGTATGTTCAACTAAACCCAAGGCTTGGATTTACCTCTTCCGTGGATATTGATTGTATGTCACAGAAACCAAGGGAATTTTTACCTCCTTGGAATTTGATTGGATGTCAACCTTAAAACAAGGCTGATTTTTACCTTTCCCCTTGGAAATTTGCTTGTATGTCAACATAAAAACAGGCTGATTACCTTCCCCTTGGGGGAGGAAATTGATTAATGTCACATTTAAAGGCAAAGGCTGATTTACCTTCCCCTTGATATGGGTGTATGTCCAAACCATAAAAAAAACAAGGGCTTGAGAAATTCTCCCTTGAAATTGGATTGAATTGTCAACATAACAAAAAACAAGGGGGTGATTTACCTTTCCCCCTTAGAAATTTGATTAGTTCACATAAACAAGGCTTGATTTAACCTTCCCCCTTTGAAATTGATGTTATTGTCACATAAAAAAAACACAAGGGGGCTTGTTTACCTTCCCTTGAAAATTTGATGTATGTAGATTAAAACAATGCGGATTACCCCTTCCCTTCTTTGGATATTGATTATGGTCAACAGAAAAAAAAAGGGGTGATTTACCTCCCCCGGAAAATTGATGGTCTTGTTTTCAAACATAAAAAAAAACCCCAAGCTGATTACATCTCCCTGATTATTTGGATTGTTATTGTCACATAAAACAAGGCTGAATGACCTCCCTTGGAAAAAAAAATTGGAGTATGCACCATAAAAAACAAGGGTGAGTACCCTCCACTGCCCTTGATTGATTGTAGTTGTCACATAAAAAAAAAACAAGGGCTTGTTACCTCTCCTTGATTTTGATGTATGGTCACTAAACAAGTTGGAGTTTACCTCCCTTGAAATGTTTTTTGATGTATGTCACATAAGGCAAGGCTTGAGTACCTCCCTTTGATATTTGGTGTTATGGGTCCACAATAAAAACAAGGGGGTTGATTACATTCTCCCTGAAAACAATTGAGTTATGTCACATAAAAAACAATGGGGTGTTTACCTCTCCCTTTGAAAAAATTTGATTGTATGGTCACATAAAAAACAAGGTGATTACTCCCCCTTTGAAAAAAAATTTGAATTTAATGGTCCACATTAAAAAACCAGGGGGCTTGATTTACCTCTCTTTGGAAAATTGATTGGGATGTCACATTAAAAAAAACAAGGCCTGAAAATTTACTTCCCCTTGGGGTGAAAATTGATTGTATGTCACCTAAACAAGGGCTGATTAACCTTCCCTTGATATTGGATGTCTGTCACATAACAAAAACAGGGGCTGATTTACCTCCCCTTGAAAAATTGATTTTGTATGTCCCACATTTAAAAAAAACAAAGGGGCTTGTGATTTGACCTCCTTGGGGGGAAATTGATTGTATTTGTCGCATTTTAAAACAATGCTGATTACACTTTTTTTCCTGATATGATGGTGGTTATGTCACATAAAAACAAGGGGGGTGATTACTGCCCCTGAAAATGATTTGTATGTCACATAAAAACCAAAGGCTGATTACCTCTCCCTTGAATATTTGGGATGTAGGTCCCACATAAAAACAAGTGATTTTTTACCTCCCTTGAAAATTGATTTTTTTTGTAGTGCAACTAAAAAACAGGGCTGATACCTCTCCCTGAAATTGATGGGATTGTCAAACATAAACAGGCTTTGATGTAAAACCTCCCCCTTTGAAATTTGAGGTAATGTCACATTTAAAAAACAAGGGGGCTGGGTTTACATCTTCCTTGCTATGATGATGGTCCAACATTAAAAAAGGTGGATGTTTTTAACCTCCCCCTTGCGAAATTGATTGTATGTCACATGAAAAAAACAAAGGTGATTACCTTTCCCCCTTGAATTGGAGTATGTTCACATGAAACAAGGGGCTGATACCTTTCCCCTTTGAATTGATGTAGTTCACACTAAAACAAGGGCTGATTTTACCTTCGCCCGTGATAATTGATTGTATGGTTCACATAAAAAAAAACAAGGGGCTGATTACATCCCACTTGAAAATGATTTGTATATGTCACATAAAACAAATTCTTTTTTTTCTTTTGACTGATTTACCTTCCCTGAAAATTGGAGGTATGGTCACATTTAAAAAACACGCTGTTACCTTCCCCCTTTGAAAATTGAGTATGTCCCAACATAAAGCAAGGCTGAGTTTTTACCTCCAGTGGATATGTGTAGTCAACAATAAAACCAACGGTGATTTTTACCTCTCCCTTGAAAATTGATTTTTTTGTATTGGTCACATTTAAAGAACCCCCAAGGCTGATCCCTTCCCCCTTGAAAAAAAAAATTGAATTATGTAAACTAAAAAACAAGGCTTGATTAACCTTTCTTCCCTGAAATTTTGGGATGTTTATTGTCACATTAAACAGGGGGATGATTACCTCTCCTTTGATTATGATGTTATGTCACATTAAAAAAAAAAAACAAGGGCTGAATTAACCTCCCCCTTTGGAAATTGATGTATGTCACATAAAACAACGGGGCTGGGATTACCTCTCCTTTGAAAATGATTGTATTGTTCACCCATAAAAACCCAAGGCTGGATTTACCTCTTTCCCTTGAAATTTGATTGGGATGTCACAATAAAAACAAGGCGTGATGACCTTCCCCCTTGAAAAAATTGATATTTATGTTCACATTAAACACGGGGGGGCTGAATTACCCTCTCCTTGATTTGATGGTTATGTCACATAAACAAAGGCTGAATTTACTCCCTGGAAAATTGATGTTTAGTCACAATTTTAAAAAAAAAAAAAAAACCAAGGGCTTGATTACCCTCCCCCTGGAAATTGAGTTATGGTTCACATAAAACAAGGCTGATTACCTCCCCTTGGGAAATTTGAGGGAGTTCACATAAACCCCAAGGGCTGATTACTCTTCCCCTTGATATGGATGGTATGTCCACCATAAAAAAAACAAGGGGCTGATTACCTCCCCTGAAAATTGGATGTTAATGGTCACAAAACCAAGGCTGGATTTACGCCCCCTTGATTGAAATTTGATGTTTGCCACATAAAACAAGGGGCTGATTTTACCTTCCGCCCTTGAAATTGATGTTATTGTTTAACATAAAAACAAGGCTGATTAACCTCTTCCTTGATTTTATTGATGTTATGCACATTTAAAAACAAGGCTGATTTACCTTCCCCTTGTTGAAATGGAAAATTGATGTTATGTCACATTTAAACAAGGCTTGATTTACCCCCCCTTGAAATTGAGTAATTTGTCCCAAACATAAAAAACCAAGGCTGAGTTTTAACCTTCGTTCCCTTGATTATTGATGTGTTTATGGGTCACATAAAAACAAGGGGCTGGATTTTTTACTTCCCGTGGGAAAATTTTGATGATGGTTCACATAAAAAACCAAGGCTGTTAAACCTCCCCCTTGGGAAAATTGATGTTATGTCAATAAACCAAGGCTGAATTAACTCTCCCTTGATTATTGATGTATTTGTTCACATAAAAAAAAAAAACAAGGCTGATACCTCCCCCCCTTGGAAATTGGATTATTGCACATAAAAAAGGGCTGATTTACCTCCCCTTGAAAAATATAATGTGTATGGTCCACATAAACAAGGGATGGGATTAACCTTCTCCCTTTTGATATTGATTTGTATTGTACCATAAAACCAAGGGCTGCTTACCTCCCTTGAAATTGGATGTATGTCGCATAAAAACAAAGTTGGGGCTGATACCTCCCTTGATATTGATGTATGTTTCAACATTAAAACCAAACCAAGGCGGAAATTACCTCCCCCTTGAAACTTGATGTAGTCAAACCATTAAAACAAGGCTTGATAACCTCGTCCCTTGATTATTTTTTGATGTCTGTTAACATAAAAACAAAGGCTGGATTTTTTTATCCCTTTTGAAATTGAATGTTATGTCAAAACATTTAAACCAAGGGGCTGAATGACCTCTCCTTTGATATTTTGATTTTTGTTATGTTCAAACCAAAACAAGGGGCTGATTAACCTTTCCCTGATATTGATGTATTGTTCACATAAACACGGGGCTGGATGTACCATTCCCTGAAATGAAGTATGTCAAAATGTGAAAAGGCAAAGGGGATTGATTCGCCTGGAAATTGATGTTTATGTCGGGCATTAAACAATTGTTTGCGTGATTTACCTTCCTTGATAATTGATGTATGTCACATTAAAACCAAGGCTTGATTACCTCCCCCTTTGAAAAAAAGATTTGTATTGTCACATTAAAACCCCCCAAGGATGATTAAACCTCTCCCCTTTGATATTGATGTATGGTTCACATTAAAACAAGGCTGATTGACCTCCCTTGGGGGGGAAAAAATGATGGTATGGCGTCACATTAAAAAAAAAAAAACAAGGCTGATTAAAACCCCTCCCTTTTGATATTGGATTTGTTGTTAAATAAAAAAAGGGTGTATTACCTTTTCTCCCTGATATTGGAGGTAATGTTCACATAAAAAACACAAAAACAAGGGCTGATTACCCTCCCTGGAACATTGATGTAGTCACATTTAAGGCAAAGGGGCTGATTACCCTCCCTTGAGTAATTGGTTGTGATGTCACATTTAAAACAAGGGAGCTGAAATAACCATCTTCCCCCTTGAAAAAAATTGAGGGATGTCCACATACAACAAGGCTTGATTTAACCTCTTCCCTTTGAAATTGATTTTGTAGTCACATTAAAACCAAGGGGGCTGATTAAACCTCCCCCTTGAAAAAATTGATTTATGTTCACATTTAAAAACAGGCTTGATTTACCCTCTTCCTTGAAAATTGGATGGGGATTGGTCACAAGTAAAAACAAGGCTTTTGATTACCCCCACCCTTGAAATTGATGTCTGTCACAACACCAAGGTGATTACTCTCCCTGGAGATTGATGTATGGTTCCATTTAAAACCAAGGGCTTGATTACCCTCCCCCTTGAAAACTTGGATTTTAGTGGTTCACATTTAAAACAAGGGATGAATTTTTACCTCCCTGAAATTGGATTTTTTATGTCGCATAAAACAATTGCTTGATTTTAAAAACCTTTTCCTTGATTTAATTGGAATGTATTTGTTACAAAAAAAAACAAGGCTTGATACCTCCCCTTGGAAATTGGATGTAGGTAAAACATTTAAAACAAGGGCTGATTTTAAAACCTCTTCCTTGATTTTATTGATTTTTGTATGGGTCACATAAACAAGGGGGCTTTGGATTTTTTTAACCGCTGAAATTTTGATGATGTTCACATTAAAAAACCAAGGGCTGAATTACTCTCCCTTTGAACTTTTTGATGGGATGTTCAAAGAACAAGGCTGATTTACCTCCCTTGAAATTGATGTTATTGTCACATAAACCCAAGGGGGTGATTTACCTCTCCCTTGTATTTTTGAGGATTGTCACATAAAACAAGGCTATTACCTCCCCTTGGGGAAATTGATGTATGGTCACATTAAAACAACCAAGGGCTGAATTTACCTTTCCCCCCTTGAAAAGATTTGATGTTTCACATAAGCAAGGCTGATTTACCTTCACTTATTTTTGGTTGTTCTGTTCCACATTTAAACAAGGGCTGAATTACCCTCTCCCTTGAAAAATTGAGATTGTCCAATTAAAAAAACACGGCTGGATTACCTCCCCCCTTGAAAATTGGATTTTATGTCACATAAACACAAGGCTGATTTACCTCCCTTTGGAAAATTGGATGTGTGTATGTTCAACATAAAAACCAAGGGCTGATTTACCTACCCTTGGAAAATTAGTAGTCTAATAACCAACCAATTTGCTGAGTTTAACCTGTTCCATTGATTATTGATGTATGTCACATTAAACAAGGCTGATTACCTCCCCCTTGAAAAAAATTGATGTATGTCACTAAACAGGGGATGATTAACCTCATCCCCTTGGATATTGCTGTTATGTCAACATAAAAAACAAAGGGGGGCTGATTAACCCTCCCTGAAACAAATTGATGTTATGTTCACATAAAAAAAACAAGGGCTTGATTACCTCCCCCGTGATTATGATGGTATGTCACCTTAAAAACAAGGCTTGATTTTACCTCTCCCTTGGATATTGATGATGTCACATTAAAACAAGGCTTGATTTGAACCTCCTGGAAATTGAAGTATGTCCAATTTTTAAGGGCAAGGCTGTTACCTCCCTTGATTTGGGTGTATGTTCACCATAAAACCCAAGGGATTGATTTACCTCTCCCTTGGAAAATTGAATGTATGTCAACATAAACCCCAAGGATGATTTAACCTCTCCCTTGAAAAAAAATTGATGTTTATGTGCCATAAAAAAAAACAAGGCTGGGATTTAACCTCCCCTTGAAATTGATTTTTTATGTTCACATAAAAAACCCAAGGTGATTAACTTCTTTTCCCTTGAGAAATTGATGGGATGTAACATTAAAAAAAACAAAGGTGATTACCCCCCCTTGAAATTGGAGTATTCAAATTTTTCCAAAAACACAAAGGTGATACCTCCTCCCTTGAGATTTGGATTGTATGTCACATTTACAAAAACAAAGGGGCTGATTACCCTCCCCCTTTGAAAATTGTTGTAGTCACATAAAAACAAGGGTGATTACCCCTCATTGAAAAAAGGGATTTGTGGTTATGTCGCATTATAAAAAACCAATTTGCTGTTAACCTCCCTTGAGTATTGTGTATGTCAACATTAAAAAAAAAACCCCAAGGGATTTAAATTTCCCCTTGGAAAAAAAATTGATTGTTTTATGTCCACCAGAAAAAAAACCAAAAGGCTTGAATTACCTTCTCCCTTTGATATTGATTGTATTGTCCACATAAAAACAGGGCTGGAATACCCTCCCTTTGAAATTGATGTTAGGTCCAATTAAACCCAAGGGGATGAATTACCTACTCTTGGGTTGAAAAATTGATGGGGGGATTTGGCAACATAAAACCAAGGCTGATTTAAACTCCCCTTTGAAATTTTGATGTATGTTCCACATAAAAAAAAAAGAAACAAGGCTGATTACCATTCTCCCATTGATATGGATTTGGTTTATTGGGTCACATTTTTCAAAAAAAACAAGGGGATGTTTTAACCTCCCCCTGTTGAAATTTGGATGTTAGGACATAAAAACAAGGGCTGCTTACCTACCCTGAAAATTGATGTCGTTTCACATAAAAAAAACAAGGGGAGAATTACTCCCCCTGAAAAAAAAATTTTGATGTATGTCAAATTTAAAAAACCAAGGATGGGATTACCCTTCTCCCTGATATTGATTGTATGTTTTCACAAAAAAAACAAAGGGGCTTGAAATTTAAACATCCCCTTGAAAAAATGATTGATGTTCACATTAAACCAAAGGGCTGATTACCTCCCCCTTGAATTGATTTGTATGGTCCACATTAAAAAAAACCAAGGGCTTTGAATTACCTCCCCCTTGGAAAATTGATGTATGTTTCACAAAAAAGGCAAAGGGCTGGATTTCACCTTTCCCTTGAAATTGGGTTTTGTATGTCACACATTAAAAAAAAAAGGGGCTGAGTACCCTCTTCCCTTGAATTGAGTATGTCCACATTAAACCCAGGCTGATGTAAACCTTTCCCCCTTGAATTGAGTTTAGTTCACATAAAAAAAAAACACGGTGCTTAAACCTCTTCCCTTGAAAAAATTTGAATTTTGTATGTCCACATTAAACAAAGGGTGATTAAATTTCTCCTTGATAATTGATTGTATGGTTCCCACATTAAAAAACAAGGCTGATGTTACTTCCCCCTTGGGAAAAATTGAGTATGTCACCATAAAACCCCAAGGCTGCTTACCTTTCTTCCGAAAATTGAATGTTATGTCACAATTAAAAACAGTGTGGTTGGATTAATCTCCCTTTGAAAATTGACTGGGGATTTGTTCAAAACATTGAAAACAAAGGGGGGGGTGATTACCTCCCCCTGGAATAAATTGATATTATGTCACATAAAACAAGGCGTGTTAACCTCTCCTTGATAGTGGATGTATGTCACATTAAAAAAAAAAAACAAAACAAGGTGATTTTTTAACACTCCCCCTTGAAAAAATTTGATGTAGGTCCACATTTAAACCAACCAAGGCTGATTTTTACCTTCCCCTTGGAAAAATTGTGTAATGTCCACATTAAACCCAAGGGGTGATTTAAAACCTCCCCCTGAAATTGATTTTTGTATGTCCCCCACAGAAACAAGGCTGACAGCAACCCTACACCCTCTTCCCGTGATAATTCGACCACCTTGCCCAGCCGTAATGGTCAATAAAAAACCCAAAGGGCTTTGATTTTTTTAACCTCCCCCTTGGAAAAAAATTGGATGTATGCAACCCACCTCAAAAAAAACCGGCTGTGATTTAACACTCCCCACCTTGCGACACCCCCACACCCCCTGGGAATGCTTATGTCAAACAATAAAACAGGGCTTGATGTTACTTAGCCTTGAAATTGATGTTTTATGTCACCTTTTTTTAAAACAAGGCTATTAACTTCTCTTGCTATTGATTGTATGTCACTTAAAACAAAGGGCTTGATTTACTTCCCCCTTGAAACATTGAGGATGTCACATAAAAACAAGGCTGGATTACCTCCCCCTGAAATGATTTGGATTGTCACAATAAACCCAAGGGCTGATTTCCCTCTCCCTTGATATTGATTGTATGTCCACAAAAACAGGCTGAAGTGACCTTCCCCTTGAAAAATGATGTATTGTTTCACATAAAAAAAAACACGGGGCTTTGATTTACCTCCCCCTTTGAAATGATGGATTGTTCACAATTAAACAGGCTTGGATTTTTTACCTCTCCCTTGATATTGTTGTTATTGTCACACCATTGAAACAAGCTGATTACCCTCCCCCTTTGAAAATTTGAGTTTTATGGTTCACATTTTTTAAAAACCAAGGGCTGATTAACCTCCCCCTTGCAAAATTAAGATGTATTGTCAAACCATTTAAACAAAAACAAGGCTGGATTTACCTCTCCCTTGAATAGGATTGTATGTCCACATAAACAACAAGCTTGAATTTTACCTCCCTTGAAATTGATGTTTATTGTCGCAAATTAAAAAAAAACAAATGCTTGTTACATCCTTGATATGATTGTAGTCAACATTAAAAAACAAGGCTGATTTTACCTTCACCTTGGAAATTGATGATGGTCCAATAAAAACAAGCGGATTACCTCTCCCGTGATAATTGATGTATTGTCAACATTAAAAACAAGGGATGATTAAAACTACCTTGAAATTATGATGTCAACATAAAAAAAAAACAAGGGGTGATTACTTCTCCTTGGTATGGATTGTATGTCAAACATAAACAAAACAAAGGCTGAATTACCTCTCCCCTTGGCTATTGATGTGATGTTCACATAAAAAACAGGGGGCGGATATTACCTTCCTTGAAAAATTGATTGTATGTTTCACCTTTAAGGGCCCCCCCAAGGGGGCTTTGATTACCTCCCTTGAAACATTGAATGTATTGCGAAATAAAAAAAAAAATGCTGATTAAACCTCCCTTGAATTATTGATGTATTGGGTCCAACATTAAAACCAAAGGGCTGATTACCTCCCCCTGGAAAAGTGAGTTTTATGTGTCCCACCATAAAAAAAAAAAAAAAGGGCTGGTTACCTTTTCTCCCTTGGATATTTTGATGGTTTTATGGTTCCACATTTTACACCAAGGCTGATTACCTCCTTGAAAATTGGAATTTGTTATGTCACATAAAACAAGGACTTTGATGTAAACTTCCCTTTGATTTATTGTGTATGTCAACATAAAAACAAGGGGCGATTACTTTCTCCCTTGATATTTGATGTATGGGTTCCAACATAAAAAAAACAAGGGCTTGATTACCCCTCCCTTGAAAAATTTGATTGTATGTTTCCCCAACATAAGGGCAAGCTGATTTTACCTACCCCTGATTTATTGGTGTTATGGTCAAAAAAAACAAGGGGGTGATACCTGCCCTTGAAAATTGATAGTATGGTTCCACATTAAAAAAAACAAGGGGCTGATTTACCTCTCCTTTGAACAAATTTGATGTATGTTCAAACATAAAAAAAACACGGATGCTTACCTTTCCCCCTTGGTTTTTTTTTTTCTTCAATTGAATTTATGTCACCATAAAAACCCAGGGGCTTGATTTACCTCTCCTTGAGTGAGGGTGGATTTGTTCCCACATTAAAAAAAAACAAACAAAGGCTGATTACCTCCCCCTTGACAAATTGAGGTATGTTCCAACCAAAAAAACAAGGCGTGAGTCACCCTCCCTTGATATTGAGTATGTCAACATCACAAGGGATGAAAATTACCTTCCCCCTTGAAAGTGATGTATGGTCACATGAAAAAAAAAACCAAAGGCTGGATTTTTACCCGCCCCTGAAATTTGATTTGTATGTCGAGTTAAAACAACAAAGTGGCGATTTACCCCCTTCCATTTGATTATTTGATTGTATGTCCAACATTTAAAAACAAGGTTGGGATTACTCCCCTTGAAATTGATTGTCTTGTCACATAAAACAAGGGCTGTTACCCTTCTCCCTTGATATTGATGTATGTCACATAAAACAAGGCTGATGAACCCTCCTTGAAATTGAGTTTTTTTTTATGGCAAACATAAAAAACCCCAAGGCTTGATACCTGTTCCCCTTGAAAATTGATTGGGGGATGTCACCATAAAACCAAGGCTGATTACCGCCCCCCTTGAAATTTGATTGTTTGTCACATTTTAAAACAAAGGCTGATTAAACCTCTTCCCCTTGCTATTGATGTATGGTCACCAATAAAAAACCAGGCTGATTACTCCCCCTGAATTGATTGGTATTGTCAAACATAAAAAAAAAAAAAAAACAAGTGATTTTACCTCCCCCTTTGAAATTGATTTTGTTATGTCAAACATTTTAAGCAAGGTGATTGGATTACCTCCTTGGGATTAATTGGTGTATTCACACATAAAAACAAGGCTTGGGATTCCCTCTCCCTTGAAAATTTGATGTTATGTTAAACATAAAAAAAAAAACCCCCCAAGCTTGATGTACCCCCCCTTGAAAATGGATTGTATTTTGCCCCACATTTAAAAAAAAAAACAAGGGCTGAATTTAACCTCCCCTTGGGAAAATTGATGTTATGTTCACAAACAGGGGCTTGGATTTACCTTCCCCTTTGTTGAAAGGATGATGTCGCATATAAAACAATTGCTGATTTTAACTCCCTGATATTGATGGTTCTGGTCACCTTAAAAAAACAAAGGGCTTTGATTACTCCCCCTTTGAATTGATTTAGGTTTCACATAAACAAAGGGCTTGATTTTGACCTCTTCCCTTGATATTGGATTGATATGTTCAAATTAAAAACCCAAGGCTGATACCTTCCCTTTGGGGAAAAAATTGATTGTGAGGTCACAATAAAACACAAGGCTGATTAAAAACTCTCCCTTTGGATTATTGATGTATGCACATAAACAAGGCTTGATTTTACCCGTTCCATTGATTATTGATGTTTAGTGTCACATAAACCCCAAGGCGGATTACCTCCCTTGAAATTGATGTCTTGTCACATAAGCAAGGCTGATTTTTTACTCTTGATATGGTGTTAGGTCACACTAAAAAAAAAAACCCAAGGGATGATTTCCTCTCCCTGGAAATTGATGTTATGTCACATTTTAAACAAGGCTGTTACCTCTCTTGAAATTTGAGGTAGTCCACATAAAACAAGGGTTGGATTTTAAACTCCCCCTTGAAAAATTGAAAAATTTTTTAGTCCCAAACAACACAAAAAAAAAAAAAACAAGGGGGCTTGATTACCTCTCCTTGAAATTTGATTGGGGAGGTCCACATAAAAAACAACAAAGGGGCTAATTACATTTCCCCCTTGAAAAAAATTGATGTATGTTCACCATTTAAAAAAACAAGGCTGATTAAACCTCTTCCCTTGGAGATTGATGTATGTTCACATTAAAAACAAGGGGCTTGATACCTCCCTTGAATTGATGTTTATGTTTCACATAAACACAAGGGTGTTTACCTCCTTGGAAAATTGATTGGTATGTGCATAAAAAAAACAATGCGATTACCTCCTTTGTATGTGTATGTCACATAAAAACAAGGCCTGATTTTACCCTCCCCCCTGAAATGATTGTTTATTTGTAACCATAAACAAGGGCTTTGATTTACTCTTCCCTTGATATTTGATGTATGGTCACATAAAAAACAAGGGCTGGATTACCTCCTGAAAATTGATTGGAGTCCACCATAAAACCCAGGCTTGAGTTACCTCCTTCCCTTGAAAACAAAATGATGGGGATTGTTACATAAAACAAGGCTGATTAACTCCCAGTGAAAAATGATGTATGTTCACATTAAAAACACCAAGGGCTTGATAACCCTCCTCCACTTGAAATTGATGTATGTCACATAAAACCAAGGCTGATTACTCACCCTGAATTGGAGTTATTTCACAAATATAAAAAACAAGGCTGATTTTACCTTCCCCTGGAAAATTTTTGAGGATGGGGTCAACATTAAAGCAAAGGGGGATTGATTTACCCTTCCCTGGGATATTGGGGTATTGTTTCACATTAAACACCAAGGGGGCTTGATTAACCTCTCCCTTGAATTGATGTATGTTCACTAAACAAAGGGGACTGATACCTCCCCCCTTGAAATGTTGATTTATGTCCACATTAAAAAAACCAAAGGGGCGATTTTTTTACCCTCCCCCCTTGAAACATTGATTGGGTATGGTCAACATTTTTAAAACAAGGTTGGATTTACCCTCCCTTGAAAAAAAATTGATGTATTGTCGGCCTATCTTAAACAAATGCTGATTACTCCCTTGATTATTTGATGTATGTTCAACATAAAGCAAAGGGGTGGATTTTACCTTCCCCTTTGAAATTGATTGTATTGTTCACATAAACAAGGGGTTGATTTACCCTCCCTTTGATAATTGATGTTATGTCCCACATAAACCAAGGCGATTACCTCCCTTGGAAAAAATTGATGTATGTACATATAAAACAAGGGGGGGCTTGATTACCTCTTCCCTTGATTAGTTGATTGTATTTGTTCACATAAAACAAGGCTGGATTACCTACTCCCTGGTTATTTGGATGTTATTTGTCACCATAAAAAAACAAGGCTTGATTAACCTCCCTTGAAAAAAACTTGATTGTTATGTCACATAGCAAAGGATGATTAAAACCCCTTTCCCTTGATATTTGGTTGTATTGTCCACTAAAAAAAACACGGCTATTACCTCTTCCTGGAAAATTGATTTGGTTATGTCCACTAAAAAACAAGTCTTTTTGTGATTAACCCTTCCTTGAAAGTGAATTGTTATGTTTCAACATAACAAAAACAAAGGGCTTGTAAAACCTCCCCCCTGAAAATTGGTTTATGTCAACATAAAAAAAAAAAACAAGGCTGATTACCTCTCCTTGAAAAATTATGGGAATTGGTCCCAACAGACACAAGGGCTTAATTTACCTCCCCCCTTGAAAAATTGATTTGTATGTACATAAAACAAGGATCTGTATACCTCTCCCTGCTATTGATGTATGTCACTAAACAAGGCTGATTACCTCCCCATGAAATTGATGTATGTCACATAAAACAAGGCTGATTACTCCCTGAAATTGATTGTATGTGCATAAACAATGTGATGACCTCCCTTGATATATGATGCTATGTCACATTAAACAGGATTGATTACCTCCCCTTGGAAATTGATGTATGTCACATAAACAAGGTGCATACCTCTCCCTATGATATTGATTCGTATGTCACATAAACAAGTGCTGATTACCTCCCTTGAAATGATGTAGGTCACATTAAACAAGGATGATACTCTCCCTTGAAAATTGAGGGATTGTCAATAAAACAAGATGATTACCTTCCCCTTGAAATGATGTATGCCACATAAACACGGCTGATTACATCTCCCTGATATTGATGATATGTCACATTAACCAAGGTGATTACCTCCCCCTTGAAATTGATTGTATTGGTCACAGCAACAAGGACCTGATACCCTCCCCCTTGAAATGATGTTATGTCAAAAAACAAGGGCTGATTACCTCCCCCTTGAAAGTGATTGTATGATCACATAAACAAGCTGATTTACCTCTCCCTTGCATATTGATGTAGTCACATAAACAAGGCTGATTACCTCCCCCTTGAAATTGATGTATGTCAACATAAACAAGGTGATACCTCCCCCTTGAAAATTGGTATGGCACATAAACAAGGCTGATTACCTCCCCCTTAAATGATGTATGTCACATAAGCAAGGCTGATTAACTTCCCTTTGATATTGGTGGTATGTCACATAAAAACAAGGGCTGATTACCTCTCCTTGAAGTGATGTATGTCACATAAACAAGGACTGATTACCTCCCCCGTGGAAATGATTTATGTCACATAACAAGGCTGATACCTTCCCTTGAAAATTGATGGTATGTCACTAAACAAGGCTTGAACCTCTCCTTGATATTGATGTATGCACATAAACAAAGGCTGATACCTCCCCTTGAATTGATGTAGGTCAATAAACAGGCGATTACTCTCCCTTGAAATTGAGTATTGTCACATAAACAAGGCTGATTACCTCTCCCTTGAAATTGATGGGGATGTCACATAAACAAGGCTGATTTCCTCCCCCTTGAAATTGATATATGTCACATAAACAAGGCTGAGTACCTCTCCATTGATATTGATGTATGAGCACATAAACAAGGATGATTACCTCCCCTGAAATTGATGTATGTCACATAAACAAGGCGATTACTCCCCCTTGAAATTGATGTCTGTCACATTAAACAAGGTGATTACCTCCCCCTTGAATTGATGTAGTCACATAAAAAAGGCTGATTAACCTCTCCCTTGATATTGATGTATGTCACATAAACAAGGCCCTGATTACCTCCCCCTTGAAATTGATGTATGTCACATTAAAACAGGCGGATAACCCGTACCCCCCCTTTGGGAAATTGATGTATGTCACATAAACAAGGCTGATACCTCGCCCTTGAAATTGATGATGTCACATTAAACAAGGCTGGTTACCTCTCACTTGAGTATTGATGTATGGTCACATAAACAAGATGATTACATCCCCCTTGAAATGATGATGGCACATAAACACGGCTGATTACCTCCCCTTGGAAATTGATGTGTATGTCACATAAACCAGGCGGGTTCACCTCTCCCTTGATATTGATGTAGTCACATAAACAAGGCTGATTTACCTCCCCTTGAAATGATTGTATGTCACATAAACAAGCTGGATACCTCCCCCCCACCCTTGAAAATTGAGGTATGTCACAATTAAAACAAGGTGATACTCTCCCTTGATATTCTTGATGTATGTCACATAAAACAATGTGATTACCTCCCCCTTGAAATTGATGTATGTCACATAAACAAGGCTGATACTCCCCCTTGAAATGATGTATGTCGAACATAAACAAGGCTTGATTACCTCTCCCTTGATATTGATGCTATGTCACATAAAACAAGCGACTGATTACCTCCCTTGAAATGATGTATGACGCATAAAACAAGTGCTGATTACTCCCTTGATATTGATGTATGTCAAATAAACAGGTGTTCCTCCCCCTTGAAATTGATGGATTAAATAAACAAGGTGATTACCTCTCCCCTTGATATGATGTATGTCACATAAACAAGGCTGATTACCTCCCTTTGAAATGATTGTATGTCACATAAACAGGTGATTACCTCTCCCTTGATTTGATGTAGTCACATAAACAAGGCTGATTACTCTCCCTTGATATTGATGAGGTTCACAATAAACAAGGCTGATTAACCTCCTTGAAATTGATGTAGTCAATTAAGCAAGGCTGATGACCTCCCTGAAATGAGGTATGTCGATAACCAATGTGATTACTCCACTTGCTAGATGTATGTCACATAAAACAGGCTGATGAATCCCCCTTGAAATTGAGTATTGTAACAATAAACAAGGCTGGTTACCTCTCCCTTGATAGTGATTGTATGTCACCATAAACAAGGCTGATTTTACCTCTTGAAATGATGTATGTCACATAAACAAAGGCTGATTACCTCTACCTCTGATATTGATGTTGTCACATCAAAAGGCTGATACCTCTCCTGCTATATTGATGTATGTCACTAAAACAAGGCTGATTACCTCCTTGAAATTGATTGTATGTCCATAAGCAAGGCTGATTACCTCCCTGCTCTGTGGTGTATGTCACATAAACCAAGGTGATTACCTCTTCCCTTGAAATTGATGTATGTCACATAAACAAGGCTGATTCCCTCTCCTTGAAATGAGGGTATGTCACATAAAAAGGCTGATTACCTCCCCCTTGAATTGATTTTTAGCAAATAAACAAGGCTGATTACTCTCCCGTGAAATTTGATGGGAGGATTTTCAAATAAAAAGGCTGATTACTCCCCCTTGAAATGATGTATGTCACATAAACAAGGCGATACCTCTCCCTTGATATTGAATGTATGTCACATAAACAAGGCTGATGACCTCCCCTTGAAATGATGTATGTACAATAAACAAGGCTGTTACCTCCTTTGAAATGATTGTTATGTCGCCATAAACAATGCTGATTACCTCCCTTGTATGATGTAGTCACATAAACAAGGCTGATTACCCCCCCTACTTGAAATTGATGTATGTCCCATAAACAAGGCTGATAACCTCTCCCTGATATTGAATGTATGCACCATAAACAAGGCTGATACCTCTCCTTGAAATTGAGTATGTCAAAAAACAAGGCTGCATGACACTCTCCCTTGAACTTGATGGGATGTCACCATAAACAAGGCTGATTACCTCCCCCTTGAAATTGAGTATGTTCACATAAACAAGGTGATTACTCTCCCTTGATAGTGATGTATGGCACATAAACAAGGCTGATTACCTCCCCTTGAAATTGATGTATTGTTCACATAAACAAGGCTGATGAACCTTCCCCCTTGGAAAGTGATGATATGTCACATAAGCAGGATGATACCTCCCTGATATTGGTGTATGTCACATAAACAAGGTGATTACTCTCCCTTGAAATTGATTGTAGGTCACATAACAAGGATGATTACCTCCCCTTTGAAATTGATTATGTCACATTAAAACAAGGCTGATTACCTCCCCCTGACAATGATGTTATGTCACATATAAACAAGGTGATTACCTCCCTTGAAATTGTGATGTCGCATAAACAATGTGATACCTCACCTTGATATTGATGTATGTCACTAAACAAGGCTCTGATTACCTCCCCCTTGAACATTGATGTATGTCACATAAACAAGGATGATTACCTTCTCCCTTGAATTGATGTATGTCACATAAACAAGGCGCTTCCTCCCTTGAAATTGATTGTATGTCACCATAAACAAGGCTGAATACCTCTCCCTTGATATGCTGTATGTCACATAAACAAGGCTGATTACCTCTCCCTTGATATTGAGTTATGTCACATTAACAAGGTGATTAACTCCCTTGAAAATTGCTGTATGTCACAATAGCAAGGCTGATTACCTTCCCTGATATTGGTGTATGTCACATAACCAAAAAGGTGATTACCTCCATTGAAATTGATGTATGTCACATAACAAGGATGGATTAACCTCTCCCTTGAATGATGTATGTCCATAAACAAGGCTGATACCTCCCCTTGAAATTGATTTATGTTAACATAACAAGGATGGATACCCTTCCCTTGAATGATGGGATGTACATAAACAAGGCTGATTACCTAACCCTTGAAATGAGTATGGCACATACCCTAACAGGCTTGATTACCTCTCCCTTGATATTATGTATGTCACATAAACAAGGCTGATTACCTACCCTGAAATGATGTATGTCACATAAACAAGGCTGATTACCTCCCTTGAAATTGAGGTATGTCGAATAACAATGCTGATTTACCTCCTTGATATTGATGTATGTCACATAAACAAGGCTGATTACCTCCCCCTTGCAAATTGATGTATGTACATAACAAGGCTGATACTTCCATTGAATTGATGTATGTCACATTAAACAGGCTGGATTACCTCCCTTGAAATTGATGTTAGTCCATAAACAGGCATGAGTACATCTCCTTGAAATTGATGGGATGTACATAAACAAGGTGTTACCTCCCCCTTGAAATTGATTGTATGTCACATAAAAAGGCTTGATTACCTCTCAATTGAGATTGATGTATGTCACAAAACAAGGGGATTACCTCCCCCGTGAAATGATGTATGTCAAATAAACAAAGGTGATTACCCTCCCCCCTGAAAATTGATGTTAGTCAAGTAAACAAGGCTGATTACATCCCCCTGGAAATTGATGTAGTAAAAAATAAACAAGGCTGATTACCTCTCCCGTGATATTGATGTATGTCACAAAACAAGGCTGTTACCTCCCTCTTGAAAATTGATGTATGGTCACATAAACAAGGCGATTACCTCCCCTCTGAAATGATTGTATGTCACATAAACAAGGCTGATTACCTCCCCCTTGAAATTGATGGATGTCACATAAGCAAGGCTGATACCTCCCTTGTATATTGGTGTATGTCACATAAACAAGGCTGAGTACCTCTCCCTTGAAATTGATGTATGCACATAAACAAGGATGATTACCTCCCCCCTGGAATTGATTTTATGTACATTAAACAAGGCTGATTACCTTCCTGAATTGCATGTATGTCACATAAACAGGCTGGATTACTCTCCCTTGATATTGATGGTATGGTAAACATAAACAAGCGATTACCTCCCCCTTGAAATGATGTATGGTCACTAAAACAAAGGCGGATTAACTCTCCCTTGAAATTGATGTATGTCACATAAACAAGCTGATTACCTCTCCCTTGAAATTGAGGGATGTCACAGCAACAAGGCTGATTACCGCCACCCCTTGAAATTGATGTATTGTCACATAAACAAGGCTGATTACCTCCTCACTGATATTGATGTAGTCACATAAACAAGGCTGATTACTCCCCTTGAAAATTGATGTATGTCACATAAACAAGGCTGAGTACTCCATTTGAAAATTGATGTGTATGTCACATAAACAGGCTGATTAACCTCCCCCTTGAAATTGATGTATGTCCACATAAACAAGGCTGATATTACCTCTCCCTTGATATTGATGTATGTCACATAAAACGAGGACTGATTCACTCCCCCCCTTGAAATTATGTATGTCACATCATAAACAAGGCTGATTACCTCCCCCTTGCAATTGATTGTATGTTCACATAAAAGGCTGATTTACCTGCCCTTGAAAGTGATGTATGTCACATAAACAAAGGCTGATTACCTCTCCTTGATATTGAGGTATGTCACATCCAAGGCTGATTACCTCCCCCTTGAATTGATTGTAGGTCACATAAAAAGCTGATTACCTTCCCCCTTTGAAAGGAGTATGTCACATAAACAAGGCTGATTACTCTCCCCTTGATATTGATGTATGTCACAGAAACAAGGCTGATACCTCCCCCTTGAAATTGATGTTATGTAACATAAACAAGGAGATTACCTCCCCCTTGAAAATTGATGTATGTCACATAACAAGGCTTGATTACCTACTCCCTGATATTGATGTATGTCACATAAACAGGTGATACCTCCCCCTTGAAATTGATGTTATGTCACTAAACACGGCTGATTACCTCTCCCTGATATGATGTATGCTAAAATAAAAAAGGGATGATTACCTTCCCTTTGAAATGATGTTGTCCACATAAACCAAGGTGAGTACTCCCCTTGAAATGAATGTATGTCACATAAAACAAGGTGATTACCTCTCCCTTGATATTGATGATGTCAAATAACAAGCTCTGATTACCTCCCCTTGAAATTGATGTATGTAACATAAACAAGGTGATTACTCCCCTTGAAATTGATGTATGTACAAACAGCTGATTACCTCTCCCTTGTATTGATGTATGTCACATAAACAAGGCTGATTACCTCCCTTGAAAATTGATGTATGTCAATAAAACAAGGCTGATTACCTTCCCCCCTTGAAATGATGTATGTCACATAAAACAAGGTGATTACCTCCCCCTCTGAAATGATGTATGTAACATAACAGGCTGATACCTCCCACTTGAAATGATGTATGTCACATAAACAATGCTGATTTACCTCCCCTTGAAAATGATGTAGTCACCTAACAAGGTGAGTACCTCTCCTTTGAAATTGATGTTATGTTACATAAACAAGGCTGATTACCTCTCCCTTGAGATGATGTACGTCACATAACAGGCTGATTCCCTCTCCTTTGAAATTGATGTATGTCACATAAACCAAGGCTGATTACCCCCCTGAAATATGTATGTCAATAACAAGGCTGATACCTCCCCCTTGATATTGATGTATGTCACATAAACAAGGCTGATTTACATCTCCTGGATAGTGATGTATGTCACATAACAAGGCTGATTACCTCCCCCTTGAAATGATGTATGTCACATAAACAAGGCGATTTACCTCCCCTTGAAATTGATGTATGTCACATCACAATGCTGATTACCTACCCTTGAAATGAGTATGTCCATTAACCAAGGCTGATTACCTATCCCCTTGAATTGATTGTATGTCACCTAAACAAGCTGATTACCTCTCTTGATATTGATGTAAAGTCACATAAACAAGCTGATTACCTTCCCTTGAAATTATTTGTATGTCACCTAAACAAGGTGATTACCTCTCCCTTGAAAATTGAGTATGTCACATAAACAACGGCGATTACCTCCCCCTTGCTCTTGATGTATGTCACACTAAACAAGGCTGATACCTCTCCATTGAATTGCTGTATGTCACATAAAAAAGGAGATTACCCTCTTCCCTGAAATTGATGTTAGTCACATAAACAGGCTGATACTCTCCCTTGATATTGATGTAGGTCACAAACACAAGGCGATTCTCCCCTTGAAATTGATTGTATGTCAAATAAACAATGGGTCCTGATTACCTCCCCTTGAAATTGATGTATTGTCACCTAAGCAAAGGCTGAGTTACCTCCCTTGATATTGGTGTAGGTCACATAAACAAGGTGATTACCTCTCCCTTGAAATTGATGTATGGTCACATAAACACGGCTGATTACTCCCCCTTGAAAATTGATTAATGTCACATAACAAGGCTGATTACCTCCCCCTTGAAATGATGTATGTCACATAAACAAGGTGATACCTCCTTGAAATTTGATGTATGTCGCATAAACAATGCTGATTAACCTCCATTGATATTGATGTAGTGTCACATAAAAAAGGCTGATTATCTCCCGCCCTTGAAATGAGGTAGTCACATACCAAGGCTGATTACTCTCCATTGATATGATTGTATGTCACCATAAAAACAGGCTGATTACATCCCTTGAAATTGATGTAGTCACTGAAACAAGGCTGCTGTACCTCCCCTTGATATTGATGTATGTCACATAAACAAGGCTGAATTACCTCTCATTCTATTGAGTATGTCACATAAACAAGGTGATTAACCTCCTTGAAATTGATGTATGTCACATAAGCAGGTCTGATTACCTCCCTTGATATTGGTGTATGTACAACAACAAGGGTGAGGACCGCTCCCTTGAAGATTGATGTTATGTCAACATAAACAAGGACTGATACCTCTCCCTAAATGATGTATGTCACATAAACAAGCTGATTACCTCCCCTTGTGAAATTGATTTATGTCACATTAAACAAGGCTGATACCTATCCCTTGAAATTGAGGATTTGTCACATAAAACAAGGCTGATTAACTCCCCGTGAAATTGATTGTATGTCACATAAACAAGCTGATACCTCTCCTTGATATTGATGTATGTCACGCATAACAGGCTGATGACCTCCCCCTTGAAATTGTGATGTCACATAACAAGGCTGATTAACTCCCTTGAAATTGATGGATGTCGCATATAAAACAATGCTATTACCTCCCTTGATATATGTATGGTCAATAAACAAGGCTGATACTCCCCACTTGAAGATTGATGTATGTCACATTAAACAAGGATGAGTACCTCGCCTTGTATTGATGTTATGTCACATAAACAAGGCGATTACCTCCCTTGAAAGTGATGTATGTCACATAACAAGCTGATACCTCTCCTTGAAAATTGATGGGATGTCACCATAAACAAGGCTGATTACTCCCCCTTGAATGATGTATGTACCTTAAACAAGGCTGATTACTCTCCCTTGATATTTATGTATGTCACATAAACAAGGCTGATTACTCCCCTTGAAATGATTTGTAGTGATCACATAAAAAGGTGATTACCTGCCCTTGAAACTTGATGGCTAATTCACATAAACAAGGCTGATTACCTCCCCTCTGAAATTGATGTATGTACTATAAACAAGGTGATTACCCTCCTTGAGATTGATGTATGTACATAAACAGGAGCGATACCTCCCCTTTGAAAAGATGTATGTCCACATAAAAAAAGGTCCTCTGATTACTACCCCCTGAAAGTGATGTGATGTCACATAAAAGGTTGGTACTCCCCTTGAAATGATGTATGGTCCATAACAAGGGCTGAATTACCTCCCTTGATATTGGATGTATGTCACATAAAACAAGGCTCTGATTACTCCCCTGAAATTGATGATGTCACTAAACAGGCTGGAATACCCCCCCTTGAACTGATGTTGTAGTCACATAACCAAGGTGATACCTCCCTTGAAATTGATGTATGTCACATAAAGCAAGGCTGATTACCTCCCTTCGTATCACCTAGGCTGAACTTGATTGATGTAGTCACATAAAAGTGAACCCCCTAGAGTGTCACATAGTTGATTACCTTCCCTGAGAAATTGATTATGTCACATTAACAAGGCTGATTACACTTCCCTTGAATTGAAATTGGATCAACATACCAGGCTGATGCTCCCTTGATAAGTGATGTATGCACAAAACAAGTGCTGATACCTCTCCCTGATAAATTGATGTAGTCACAAAACAAGGCTGATTACCTCTCCCTTGACAATGTGATGTATGATCACATAAACAGGCTGATTACCTCCCCGTGAAATTGATGAGGCAATAAACAAGGCTGATTTACTCCACCTTGAAATTGATTGATGTCACATAAAACAAGGCTGATTACCTCTCCCTGATATTGATGTAGTCACATTAAACAAGGGCTGATTACTCCCCCTTGAATTATGTAGTCACATAAACAGGTGATTACCTCCCCTCTGAAATTGATTGTATGTCACTAAACAAGGCTATTACCTCAGACCCCTTGAAATTGATGTATGTCACATTAAAAAGGGCTGATTACCTTCCCTTTGATATTGAGTATGTCACATAACAAGGAACCTTGGCATGATTGTCATATACGATGACTCCCCTGAAATTGATGTATGTCACATAAACAAGCTGATTACCTCCCCTTGAAATTGATGTATGTCACTATAAAAAGGCTGATTACCTTCTCCCTTGATTATTGAGTATGTCCATAAACAAGGCTGATTACCCTCCCTTGAAATTGATGTTGTATGTACAATAAACAAGGCTGATACCTCCCCACTTGAAATTGGATGTAGGTCACAGTAAACAAGGGCTGAAACCTCTCCCTTGATATGTGTGATGTCACATAACAAGGCTGATTACATCCCCCCTTGAATGATGATGTCACATAAACAAGGTGATTACCATCCGTCCCTTGAAGTGTGTAGTGTATTGTCACAAAACAAGGCTGATTACCCTCTCCCTTGATAATTGATGTATGTGAATAAACAAGGCTGTGACCTCCCCTTGAAATTGATGTATGTCAAATCAAACAAGGTGATACCTCCCCTTGACTATTGATGTAGTACATCAAAACAAGGCTGATTACCTCCCCGTGAAATTGAGTGATGTCACATAAAAAGGCTGATTACCTCCACCCTTGAAATTGAGTATGCACATAAACAGGCTGATTACCTCTCCTGATATTGATGTATGCATTACAAGGATATTCACCCTTACAGATGTATAAAGGCTGATTACCTCCCCTTGTAAATTGATGTATGTAACAATGAAACAAGGCTGTTAACTCTCCCTTGGAATATTGATGATGTCACATAAACAAGGCTGATTACCCTCCCCTTGAAATTGATGTATGTCACATTAAACAAGGCTGCTTACCTCCCCCTTGAAATGATGTATGTCACCTAAACAAGGCTGATTCCCCCCTTGAAATTGATGATGTCACATAAAACAAGGCTGTACTCTCCCCTGAAAATTGATAGTAGTGTCACATAAACACTGGATTACTCTCCCTGAAAATTATGATGTCACATAAACAAGGCTGATTAACCTCTCCCTGAATTGATGTATGTCACATGAACAAGGCTGGATACCTCTCCTTTGAATTGATGTTGTCACATAACAAGGTGATTACCTCTCCCGTTGAAATTGATGTATGTCACTATAACAGGCTGATTACCTCTCCTTGAATTAGTGTATGTCACATAAACAAAGGCAATGATTACTCCTCCTTGAATTGATGTTGTTCACATAAAAACCAAGGCTGATTACCTCTCCCTTGAAATTGATGTTAGTGTACATAAACAAGGTGATTACCTCTCCTGAAGATTGATGTCCATACAGTGAGTATTCGTCCTGAATATAGTCAATAAACAAGGCTGATTACCCTCTCCTTGATATTGAGATATCGATTAATAAACAAGGTCGATTACCTCTCCCTTGAATTGATTGTATGTCACATAAACAAGGCTGCATTACCTCTCCCTTAATATGATGTATGTCACAAAACAAGGGCTGATTACCTCTCCCTTTGGTCAATTTTGATGTATTGGCACAGATAAACAAGGCTGATTACTCCTCCTTGAAATTATGTGATGTACTAACATGCCTCCCTAGAGTCACAAAACAAGGCTGATTACCTCTCCCTTGAAATTTATGTTATGTTCACATAACAAGGCTGATTACCCTTCTCCTTGGAAATTGAGGCTATGTCACAATAAACAAGGCTGATTACCTCTCCCTTGAAATTGATGTATGTCACATAAACAAGGCTGATTACAGCTCTGAGTTGATAGAAATCTATGGAATTAGACTAGTAGTTAGACTAACTACTATTTATGTATTTTACACCAAGATCGCTTTAGGTACTCACCTCCCTTGAAGCCCAGAATACTTACCTTTCCCCGCCCCAGGAAAGATGGCGTCTATGCAAGATGTTGTGGTTCTCCCAGAATGCAATGCTCAGTCATGCCCATGAAAGAGATGTCACAGCCAATGACGGACTTTGCAGTCCAGTGCTCTCTCTCTGTAAATAATTGTCTTGGCTTACAGAGGAGGCAAGACAGGAGAGAAGCATGGCAGGAAAGTGAAGTATTTTGGGAAACACATGTTAAGGTGTAGGGTGCACATGGGGGCGAAGGGGAAGATCGTATGGATTCTATTGTGGATGTGGACATGCCCTTTAATGTCATTTACATATATATCATTTTAGAGCTAATATTTTTTATGCTTGCACAGAAACCAACATGGTGGATGTTCCCTTATAACCAAGTTCTTTCCAAATTGATTCCTTAAAGGAAAATAAATCGGCTAGATTACTTTTGGTTTCCGAGGAAATATTAAAGTGAAAATACAAAGAATTTCGATGCAAATTGTGCTTTGAAATGACAGATATGAGATGAATGAGATGTTCTCCTTACAAACCAGGACTCGGACAGAACAATAGAGAGTTTTCCACTCTCTGTAATCAGAATGGAAACTGCACTGCAACGTGAATATCTACATTTTCCATTCTATTGTCAGCCTCTACCGTATACAGTAGATTAAAGGCCCAGTTTAAACCTCTAGTTCATTCGGGTACATATGTTCTTCTGGGTTTATTTTAAATCACAAAATTACGTATAATCGATAAAACTGGTCCTTTGATGTGCAGTCTGGATATGAATGTACTTACCTAACCGGACTATAGTACGTTACTATGACTTGGTACCTACCTTATATGATATAGTACCGTACTACGACTGATAGACCTACCTCACGTGACTATAGACCTACCTCACTGACTATAGTAACCTACCAACTGACTAGACATACTTGTACCTGACCTTATGACTAAATACTACTATGAGAACTACTTAATGACTACTGTATAGTACCTACCCTTCACTGACTATTAGTACTCTAACCTCATGCACTATAGTTACCTACCTTACTGACTATAGTACTACTACTGACTATAGTACTACCTTACTGGACTATAGATACACCTTTCTGACTATATATTACCACCTTACTAGATATAGTACCTACCTTGCGACTGTAGTACTTCCTCACGACTATAGTAACCTACACCACTGTATATACCTACCTTCACTGACTATAGTACCACCTCACTGATCACTAGTACCACCTCACGACTATAGTACCTACAGCTACTGGACATAGTACCTACCTTACGACTATAGTACTGACATAGTACCTAACTTACATGACTATAGTACCGACCTTATGAATATGTACACAAAAAATATTCAAACTCTCAAAATTTAATTCTAGCACGATTTTACGATATGATTGTCCCAATCTCATACAGGAACCTTGGGTTGGCCTCTGGAGGTTGATTAAATGATTGGTTGGTCCTGGGTTGAGTGCCTTCCAGCACGTCCTGTGTTTCTGTTTTGGTACTTGTTCCCCTGACCATTTCCCAGGTGCCTGAGTTTTTTTCCACTATTGATTTCGATGGGTCAGTTTTAAGATGTTTCTAATTTTTTTCGGAATTCCGAAAATCCAAAAATGGAATGGTTTCGAAGTTTGGAAAACTTGATGGTTTCGAACATCTCTATTAAGGAGATATATTCTTATTTAGGTAGGGGCATTCAGAGCACATTCACCAGTTTTGTACTAACTCAGCCATCTGAGACCTGTGGGTACAGGGGGTCCCTTCCACATAATCCATCGCCTTTGTTTCTGCCCCCAGTTGTTTTTGTAAACACAATTTAACATCTGTCCCATGTAATTCACATTTATTTCATTTTTATACAAACAGAAAAGTAATTTTGCAGTTATTTTGAGCCTGCGTAATGTAAGAAACAGAATATTAAAATTTCAGCCATAGGATGAGCTGTGAGGTAACATATGGATGGAATAATGAGAATTATACACTAGAGCCATAGATTAAACACTTCCATGCATGGTACTCTCATAAAGGTGGTACACACCATACAATTCTTCTCTGGCCGCGTTCGAGGCTATCCGAACTGGTTGGCAGGAGCGTAAGAGGACTGTGG
This sequence comes from Hymenochirus boettgeri, assembly GCA_019447015.1. Classification (NCBI taxonomy): domain Eukaryota; kingdom Metazoa; phylum Chordata; class Amphibia; order Anura; family Pipidae; genus Hymenochirus; species Hymenochirus boettgeri. The sequence continues at coordinate 33,058 of JAACNH010000562.1, forward strand.
GGTTGACAGGCAAAGTAGAGAGGCGCTCGTCAACATAGCTGGACCAACAATCTGTTGTGGTTTTTCCGCCCATCCGATTGTTGCTTTCGTCTGATTGAATGAACGAAACGGTCGGCAGTTCGGTGAGAACTGCCAACATAATATTGGGACCGACGAACACATGAAATGTCAGTTCCAGCTGAATTATTGTATGGTGTGTACCGCATAAAACTTAGTGCGTAATTCCCCAAAACATGACCTTACCTAATGTAATGATGACAGGAAAGATCTGCTGGGTCCGATAATATTTCCAATAAACTCCAAATGCAAATGAATGGGCCGCAGATTGGGGAATGGCGGGGGGGTGGAAGGGTAAAACAACCCCTGGGAAAAGTTTATCTTTGGACATTTGATATAATTGATGATCAATCAAACAACGGATGAGATGTTCGTGTGTATGGCCAGCATTAAAGTAAAGGCAGTTACTGTATTACATGACCGATAGAGTGCTTTGGACCCAATGAGAGATGCTTTGAACAAACGAGAAGAGACTTTTGACCCAAAACATTGCTTGAAAGAGAAGAGCTTTTGAACCAAAGAGAAGATGATTTTGAACCCAATGGAAAGATGCTTTGACCCAATGAGGAAGACATTTTTGACCCAAGAGAGGATGTTTGGACCCAAAGGAAGATGCTTTGACCCCAAGAGAAGATGCTTTTGACCCAAAGGATTTTGCCATGAAGAGCTTGCCAAGGTCTTTGACCAAATGAGGAAGATGTTTTGACCCAAAGAGAAGAGTTGTGACCCAAGAGAAGATGCTTTTGACCCAAGAGAAGATGCTTTTGACCCCCAATGAGAGATGCTTTTGACCCATGAGAGATGCTTTGCCAAAGAGAAGATAGCTTGACCACCAAAGAGAAAGATGCTTTGACCCAAATGGAATGATGCTTTTGAAAAGCAAAGGATGAAAGAGAAGATGCTTTTGCCCAAGAGAGATGCTTTTGACCCCCAAGAGGACGATGCTTTTGACCCAATGAGAAGATGCTTTTGACCCAAAGAGAAGATGCTTTTGACCCAAAGAGAAGATGCTTTGTGACCCAAAGAGAAGATGCTTTGGACCCCAAAGAGAAGATGCTTGTGACCCAATGAGAAGATGCTTTTGACCCAATGATAAGATGCTTTTGACCCAATGAGAAGATGCTTTTGAGTTTGTACCTAGGAATCCAATGTTTTTTTCACATTATGTGGTTTTCGATAGTTTCATTATAAAAAAAAACATTTCATCAGTGGATTAAAGTTGATAATCGCAGTTGCTGACTAACAATTATCGAACAGGCAGATACTGAATTCCCCTATAGCTGATTGTTGTTAATGATAGGAGCCTTGCTATGCTGGAGGCAATTCCAATCACTGGCGTGTAACTGTTTGTGTTATGGGGGAATCGACGTGTGATGTCGCACATATTGTTTTGTGTTTCATAAGGGGAAGACCGCTCTGTTTGCTTTTCTAAGATGGAAGAACCGAGGAAGGTAACACTCTTGACTCCTACCCCACTTCTCAAACTTTTGCCAGCTGTTTGACCTGGTTCAGACCCACCCGTTGAGATGAATGGGACGCATCCATTAACCACGTTCTCCCTGAGAACCATAGAACCAACTCTGTCCTCGCACCCCACACTCCGAGCTGACTATTTCTGTACGATCCACGAGGATCAAGACGAACATAGCCCTCGCTTCAGCTCTGAAAGTGCATCAAGAAAGAGCAGAGACGAGAATGGAGGATTGATAACAAATGATCTTTGTGTGAAGCATAAGAACAATAGAAGGGCGACATGAAAACGGTTCAAAATGTGACACACGATTATTAGGAATCAAACAGGCGCTTTGAGCCTCTAAAGGTCTTGATATTTCCAAGGCAGTTTTGGTAAGATTGTAATATCTATATCCGGGACAGAGACTGGGAATTTAGGGCCAACAGCACTTACAAAACTCTACCAGCAAAAATACAGCATCGGGATGGGGGCTTTGCTTCTCTTCTTTTCTCTTTCCTGAACAAGTGATTGTAATTAGAGATGGACACAAAACCGAACTGGAGCCCGAGTTGAGTTTGAGCCGAAATTATGAGTTCAGATGACTATAGTTTGATTTTCCGAACTCCATGGGATTGTCCGCGCCGTGGTGGAATTGTCAGAGGTTTGGGATTTTCGAAATCGGACGGTCAAGGCTTAACGAACGTTCTTGAAATCCTTGTGCCTCGATGAATGTGCGAGGGATTACAAAAGCGGCCCACGGAAACAGGAAGTAGCACGTGTGCGCCACATCCATTTTTTGTGTGTTGTACCGCGTACAGATTTGTTTCCCAGACCAGGTCCCAGAGGCCTTGTACAGTAAGTTAACATCCGTAACTATTTACCCCTCTTGACTTTAATGAGTCCATTTAGAACTTCGAACTTTTTTTTGAAGTTCCAAAAGAACCAAATTTATGAAGTCGGCCATCTCTATGATAATTTAACATATTCAGACATAAGACGTCCTCTGTAGATGATGTGGTATTCGGCATCTCTACTGATAATTTAACATAATTCAGACATAGAGACGTCCTCTGTAAGATGATTGGTTATTCGGCCATCTCTACTGATAATTTAAAATTCAGACATAGAGACGTCCTCTGTAGATGATTGGTTATTCGGCCATCTATCGATAATTTAACATAATTCAGACATAGAGATACCTCTGTAAGATGATTGGTTTACGGCCATCTCTCTCGATAATTTAACATAATTCAGACATAGAAAGTCCTCTGTAAGATGATTGGTTATTCGGCCATCTCTACTGATAATTTAACATAATTCGACATAGAGACGTCCTCTGTAAGATGATTGGTTACGGCCATCTCTACTGATAATTTAACATAAGTTCGGACATAGAGACGTCCTCTGTAAGAGAGATTGGTATTCGGCATTCTCTACTGATAATTAACATAATTCAGACATAGAACGCTCCTCTGTAGATGATGGTTATTCGGCCCTACTGATAATTTAACATATTCAAACATAGAGACGTCCTCTGTAGATGTGGTTATTCGGCCATCTCTACTGATAATTTAACATAATTCAGACATAGAGACGTCCTCTGTAAGATGATTGGTTATTCGGCATCTCTACTGATAATTTAATAATTCTGACATAGAGACGTCCTCTTAGATGATTGGTTATTCGGCCATCTCTACTGATAATTTAACATAATTGACATAGAGACGTCCTCTGTAAGATGATTGGTTTATTCGGCACTCTACTGATAATTTAAACATAATTCAGACATAGAGACGTCTCTGTAAGATGATTGGTTATTCGGCCATCTCTACTGATAATTTAACATAATCTCGACATAAGACGTCCTCTGTAAGATGATTGGTTATTCGGCCATCTCTACTGATAATTTAACATAATCTAGACATAGAGACGTCTCCTCTGTAAGATGATGGTTATTCGGCCATCTACTATGATAATTTAACATAATTAGACATAGAGACGTCCTCTGTAAGATGATTGGGTTTATTCGGCCATCTCTACTGATAATTAATAATTCTGACATAGAGACGCTCTCTGTAGATGATTGGTTATTCGGCCATCTCTACTGATAATTTAACATAATTCAGACATAGAGACGTCCCTGTAAGATGATTGGTTAGTCGGCCATCTCTTGATAATTTAACATAATTCAGACACGAGAGTCCTCTGTAGATGATTGGTTATTCGGCCATCTCTACTGATAATTTAACATAATTCAGACACAGAGACGTCCTCTGTAAGATGATTGGTTATTCGGCCATCTCTACTGATAATTAACATAATTCGACACAGAGACGTCTCTGTAAGTGATTGGTTATTCGGCCATCTCTCTTCTGATATTCATAATCCGACACAGGACGTCCTCTGTAAGATGATGGTTATTCGGCCATCTCTACTGATAATTTAACATAATTCAGACAGAGACGTCCTCTGTAAGATGATTGGTTATTCGGCATTCTACTGATAATTTAACATTCTGACACAGAGACGTCCTCTGTAAGTGATTGGTTATTCGGCCATCTCTACTGATTAATTTAACATAATTCAGACACAGAGACGTCCTCTGTAAGATGATTGGTTATTCGGCCATCTCTACTGATAATTTAACATAATTCAGACACAAGAGACGTCCTCTGTAAGATGATTGGTTATTCGGCCATCTCTACTGATAATTTAACATAATTCAGACACAGAGACGTCCTCTGTAAGATGATTGGTATTCGGCCATCTCTACTGATAATTTAACATAATTCAGACCAGAGACGTCCTCTGTAAGATGATTGGTTATTCGGCCATCTTAATGAAATTTAAAATAAGTCAGACAAGAGACGTCCTCTGTAAGATGATTGGTTATTCGGCAATCTCTACTGATAATTTAACATAATTCGAACAGGAGACATCCTCTGTAAGATATTGGTTATTCGGCCATCTTACGATAATTTAACATAATTCTGAAAATAAGAGACGTCCTCTGTAAGATGATTGGTTATTCGGCCATCTCTACTGATAATTTAACATAATTCAGACATAGAGACGTCCTCTGTAAGATGATTGGTTATTCGGCCATCTCTACTGATAATTTAACATAATTCTGACATAGAGACGTCCTCTGTAAGATGATTGGGTTTTCGGCCATCTCTATGATAATTTAACATAATTCTGACATAGAGACGTCCTCTGTAAGATGATTGGTTATTCGGCCATCTCTACTGATAATTAACATAATTCAGACATAGAGACGTCCTCTTAAGATGATTGTTTATTCGGCCATCTCTACGATAATTTAACATAATTCAGACATAGAGACGTCCTCTGTAAGATGATGGTTATTCGGCCATCTCTACTTATAATTTAACATAATTCTGACAGAGAGGTCCTGTAAGATGATGGTTATTCGGGCCATTCTACTGATAATTTAACATAATTAGACATAGAGAGACGGCCTCTGTAAGATGATTGGTTTATTCGGCCATCTCTACTGATAATTTACATAATTCAGACAAGAGACGTCCTCTGTACCACCTAAGATGATTGGTTATTCGGGCCATCTCTACTGATAATAACAAATAATTCGACATAGAGACGTCCTCCTGTAAGATGATTGGTTATTCGGCCATCTCTAACTGATAATTTAACATAAATTCTGACATAGAGACGTCCTCTGTAGATGAGGTTATTCGGCCATCTCTACTGATAAAACATAATTCTGACATAGAGACGTCCTCTGTAAGATGATTGGTTATTCGGCCATCTTACTGATAATTTAACATAATTCGACATAGAGACGTCCTCTGTAAGATGATTGGTTATTGGGACCCATCTTCTACGTGATAATTACATAATTCAGACATAGAGACGTCCTCTGTAAGATGATGGGTTTTCGGCCATCTCTACTGATAATTTAACAAATTCAGACTAGAGACGTCCTCTGTAAGTGATTGGTTATTCGGCCATCTCTACTGTATTTAACATAATTCAGACATAGAGACGTCCTGTAAGATGATTGGTTATTCGGCATCTTCACTGATAATTTAAACATAATTCACACATAGAGACTCCTCTGTAAGATGATTGGTTATTCGGCCATCTCTACTGATAATTTAACATAATTCGACATAGAGACGTCCTCTGTAGATGATGGTTATTCGGCCATCTTAATGATAATTTACATAATCGACATCGAGACGTTCTCGTAGATGATTGGTTATTCGGCCATCTCTACTGATAATTTAACATAATTCAGACTAGAGACGTCCTCTGTAAGATGATTGGTTATTCGGCCATCTCTACTGATAATTTAACATAATTCAGACACAGAGACGTCCTCTGTAAGATGATGGGTATTTCGGCCATCTCTACTGATAATTTAATAATTCAGACACAGAGACGTCCTCTGTAAGATGATTGGTTATTCGGGCCATCTCTACTGATAATTTAAACATAATTCAGACACAGAGACGTCTCTTGTAGTGATGGTTATTCGGCCATCTCTACTGATAATTTAACATAATTCAGACACAGAGAGTCCTCTGTAAGATGATTGGTTATTCGGCCATCTCTACTGATAATTTAACATAATTCCGACACAGAGACGTCCTGTAAGATGATTGGTTTTTCGGCCATCTCTACTGATAATTTAACATAATTCAGACCATAGAGACGTCCTCTGTAAGATGATTGGTTAGTCGGCCATCTTACTGATAATTTAACATAATTAGACATAGAGAAGTCCTCTGTAAGATGATTGTTATTGGCCAATCTTAATGATAATTTAAAATAATTCTGACATAGAGACGTCCTTGTAGATGATGTGGTTATTCGGCCATCTCTACTGATAATTTAACATAATTCAGACATAGAGACGTCCTCTGTAAGATGATTGGTTATTCGGCCATCTCTACTGATAATTTAACATAATTCAGACAAGAGACGTCCTCTGTAAGATGATTGGTTATTCGGCCATCTCTACTGATAATTTAACATAATTCAGACACAGAGACGTCCTCTGTAAGATGATTGGTTATTCGGCCATCTCTACTGATAATTTAACTAATTCGACAGAGACGTCCTCTGTAAAGGATGTGGTTATTCGGCCATCTCTACTGATAATTTAACATAATTCGACAAGAGACGTCCTCTGTAAGATGATTGGTTATTCGGCCATCTCTACTGATAATTTAACATAATCAGACATAGAGACGTCCTCTGTAAGATGATTGGTTATTCGGCATCTCTACTGATAATTTAACATAATTCAGACATAGAGAGCGTCCTCTGTAAGATGAGTGGTTATTCGGCCATCTCTACTGATATTTAACATAATTGACATAGAGACGTCTCTGTAAGATGATTGGTTATTCGGCCATCTCTACTGATAATAACATATTCACATAGAGACGTCCTCTGTAAGATGATTGGTTATTCGGCCATCTCTACTGATAATTTAACATAATTCTGACAATAGAGAAGTCCTCTGTAAGATGATTGGTTATTCGCCATCTCTACGAAATTTAACATAATTCTGACATAGAGACGTCCTCTGTAAGATGATTGGTTATTCGGCCATCTATACTGATAATTTAACATAATTCAGACATAGAGACGTCCTCTGTAGAGATGATTTTTATTCGGCCATCTCCTGATAAATTAACATAATTCAGACATAGAGATCCTCTGTAAGATGATTGGTTATTCGGCCATTCTTACTGATAATTTAAACATAATCGACATAGAGACGTCCTCTGTAAGATGATTGGTTATTCGGCCATCTCTACTGATAATTTAACATAATTCAGACCATAGAGACGTCCTTCTGTAAGATGATGGTTATTCGGCCATCTCTACTGATAATTAACATAATCAGACATAGAGACGTCCTCTGTAAGATGATTGGTTATTCGGCCATCTCTACTGATAATTAAACATTATTCTAACATAGAGAGTCCTTGTAGTGATTGGTATCGCATTCGGCCATCTCTACTGATAATTTAACATAATTCTGACATAGAGACATCCTCTGTAAGATGATTGGTTATTCGGCCATCTCTACTGATAATTTAACATAATTCAGACATAGAAACGTCCTCTGTAAGATGATTGGTTATTCGGTCATCTCTACTGATAATATAACAATGAATGTTTCCAATATTGTACAATCATT